>CAUYRH010110162.1:0-43173 GCA_963574655.1 Perodicticus potto
ATAAACCTTGCTAAGTTCCATTAAGAGCTGATTTGTGAAGTTCGGTTCAAATATAGTTTTAGATTTATTAGTTAGAAGGAGGCTGTTTCTGTGAGCAGTTGGGCTCTGATTCTCACCTGCTGGTTGCTCCAGGCAAGCTCACTTGAAGGGGAAACCATTGCATTCAAATTAATAGTTAATAGGAAAATCAGGAGCCAGATTCCCATTAGAAGAAGGAGAATACTTGCTGCCGATTAACAAATGCTCAAGGGATTCTATAATCCTAGAACTGAAACCTCTCGTTTGAGTCCTACTGTAAGTAAGAAAGAAGTAAGAAAGTAAGCGATGGCTCTTAGCATGGGTAGGAAAACAGGGCCTGTATGCTTCTTCAGAAACCTTTTCTATGGCTAACTAGGGGGAAAAGAAACTTAACATAGCATAAGTATTCTAAGTATTTATAAGTATGTTAAAAAGCTGTGAGACTAGTTTAGTGATAGGTTAATGGAATGAGATGGAAGCTAAGGATTTCTTTCTTGGAAGCAATAAAGGAAAAAGGAGGAAAAGGCAAGATCCACACTGATTGTGGTGTACTGAGAAAGATGGAGCAACACTGAATTGAGATGTGAGCTCTTTAAATCTTGCTCCGTGTATGTTTCATGTATTTCAAAGCAGAGTTTAAAGCTAGCGATTTCTTAGCCAGATGAGTTTTTAGACTTTAAAAGGGAAATGATTGGCTCGGCACCTGTAGCTCAATGAGTAGGGCGCCAGCCATAAGCACCGAGGCTGGCGGGGTCGAACCAGCCTGGGCTAGCTAAACAACAATGACAGCTACAACCAAAAAATAGCCGGGCATTGTGGTGGGCGCCTGTAGTCCCAGCTACATGGGAAGCTGACGCAAGTGAATCGCTTAAGCCCAAGAGTTTGAGGTTGTTGTGAGCTGTAAGGCTATGGCACTCTACCAAGGGTGACATCATGAGACTCTGTCTTAAAAAAATAAAATAAAAATAAATAAATAAGTAAAAGAGAAATAATGCTATCAGCTCCCCAATCTGTGGCTTAAATTTGACTTTTCAATCCATGTTAGAAAAATGATAATAGTAATAATAGGTAATATTTATTGAGCACTTTACTATATGCCAACTATGGTGCTAAGCTCTTCATACATGTTATCTCATTTTAATTCTCATAATAATCTTTTGGTGTATACTTTTATTCTCTTCTGTTAAAGATAGTAAAAGCAAGGCCTTATACAGCTAATAAGTGGGGATTTGAATCCACATGGTCTGACCTCAGCATCTGTACTTTTCAGCTATTTGGCTATTTCGCTTCCCCAGGTTCCTTCATTACCTGGGGGCCGCAAACCCTAACTACAAACTTAATGCCTTAAAGGAAATAAAGGCCTGTCCTACTCAATGCAGAGAGTGAAGTAAAATCTGTCAGATTAAAAGCACAAATAGAGAAAACATTCTAGTGCATTGTGCAATATACATTTGTCTCAGTCCTAAAACAGGAGCCGTCAACTAATAAGCCTGGTGGAAACAACGGGAGGAAAAGCTCCCTAATGTTAAATGCGCTCAGGAATTTTCAATTCCAGAGGCCTGCCGGCTAGTCTGCCTGCCTACCTTATTTCTTCCTTCCTGTTTCTCTGTATTCTCTCAATTTTTTAGTTACAATGAGAAAAAAAAATGTTTTTTAGTTGTTCAAAGATCAATGGGGCGTTGAACCAACTTAAATTCAACACAACCTCCCTGCAAGCAAGGCACAGTGACATGGTATAAAGATCAGAATGTCCTGGACCCCCAGCCCCTTCCCAGGACTCGTCTTGTCATCAGACACCTTGGGAAGGTGACTTGTAGGTGTATGGATACTCCTGGTTCACTTTTTACTGAGTCTACAAAGGAGTGCGTCGGGCCTCTGCAGAGTGTCTCATAGAAGAGGCGTCTGCTGGGGGCCACTGTCCCCCAGAATCTCAGATGAAATGCATTGCCATGCTTTACGGCACCCCTCCCTTTCTTCCCCCTTGCATCCTCATGCCTCTCCTGGGACTTCTGTGCCCCAGCCTCCTCCTTCACACCAACCAACCTCATGCGATGGGTGACCACCAGGACGAGCCAAGCATCCCTCAACCCCTGTCTGTCTCTTCCCTACAGATTCCACATCCCATGTTGACTTGCAGTAGCTTAACAGCTCCCTGCAGATATTTAAAAGAGAATGAAGTGATTTACATAATTAAAACAAATTGCTTGAAGAGTGTTAGCATCCATTGTTATAGTATAATGAATGATTTAGATGCTTTGTGAGACACTGGCTGGGGGGAAGGATGCTCTGTCACCCTGGAAATATAATTACTGCTCCACGAGGCTCTCTCTGGAGAGGCTTAAGGTGAATAGAGCAGGACACAGCAATAAAGACAATATAAAAAAAACAAAGATAGACTAAAATGGAAGACTTATCAAGTCTGCCTTTTCAACTCTAAGCATACGATGCAATTTGTGGAACAACTTGCTATGGCCCACAGGGACTTTTGGTATTGCCCCATGACATCTACCAGCTCACATGACGTGCAGGTTTCTCTTTTTTGCCTGTTTCCTACCTCTGCCTCTATTGGTTCTGGTTCTCTGATGCCACAGACACAGCATCTTTAAAAACCAATTAGAAGGCCAGGAGCAGTGCCTCACGCCTGTAATCCTAGCACTCTGGGATGCTGAGGAGGGTAGATTGTCTGAGTTCACAGGTTCAAGACCAGCCTGAACAAGAATGAGACCCTGTCTCTAAAAATAGCCAGGTGTTGTGGCAGGCATCTGTAGTCCCAGCTACTAGGAGGCTGAGGCAAGAGAATCTCCGGAGCCCAAGAGTTGCTGTGAGCTATGACACCACAGCACTCTACCAAAGGCGACACAGTGAGACTCTGTCTCAAAAAAAAAAAAAAATAGGATTTCAGATTAAGTGAAATGAAGAAGACTTGACAACTAGAAAATTAATGCAGTTTGTGATCCTAGATCGCATCCCAGAACAGGGGAAAACAGTGAAGAACTTTGTTAGGACAACTGACAGAATCAGAATATGGTTGTAGATTCCAAGTTAGTACTCTATTAAATTATTATTAAGTTATTAAATTTCCTGTTTTCAGTTAATGTGTTATGGTTATATAAAGGGACATAATGTCTGCAACTGATTCTAAAATGGTTCCCAATGAAATATACATTTTTATGCACAGAGAGAAAAAGAATAGTAATGCTTATGGGGCAAAATGATAAGTGGTGAATCTAGGCAAAGGGTATAGGAACTCATTTTATTATTCTTACAACTTTCCTGGATGTGAAATTATTTCAAAATAAGAAGTTTAACAAAAACAAATAATCCCATTAAGAGGTAATTTTGTCTTTGTAGAACTGACAATTACTCATTTCGTTAAAGAAAAACTGGAAGGGCTAACAAAGGGAAATAACATTTATACACAATCCAAATAATTTTTGTGCGAAATAGGGAGACTGAAATTTAGAATTAATTATATTCAAAAGTAGGATGAAAAGTAGGTAGGTGGAAGGTAAAGGAAGGCCTGTGTTCCCCACCACGGAACACAGGCCTTCCTTTACCCAGAGCACAGGTATGGCTGTCTCAGAGCCTCATTCTAAGGTTATCACGACTAGAAAGTGAGTTGATTGTGTGCGTGGAAAGATTCTCCACTTCCTCTGGTCATGTCAGGAAGGGCTTTGCCATTTAATTTGTAGCGTCTGTTTGCCTTTCATTCTCATAAAGAATCAAATGAATTGACTTGGACTCCAAGTCCATTTACAATATTTGATGAAACCATGGAATTTCCCTTTCTTCAGGTCTTTAACAGGCCAGACTTGAAACAATAGCCTCCTACTTGACCCCTGTGTGCACTACCCAGACATGAGCTAGAGGTCATAGACAGGGTGGAGCAGAGGTGAGGCCTAAATACCCTCCAGGTGCCTCCTGTGGTTCTACTCTGGGTGTGATGTCAAGCCTGAGGTCCAAAGCAGTATTCACAAGGGCTAGTGAAATTACTGGTGACATCTACGCCAACCCAGATAACCTTCAGCTCTGCATGGGTTTTGGAAAGGTATATGGCATGATTCAGGTATTTCACCTAGCTTTTACCTTCCTGTAAGAACACTACAAAGGTTTGAACATAGCCTGGGGGAGCAGGTAGGAATCTAGGAAAGGATCCAGTTCAGAAGGGGCATACTCAGATGCCCTGGGACCAGGTAGAGACCATGAGTGAGTAAAATAAGCCGGGAAGGGGATGAGGAAAACTAGAGAGAGAGTGTCCTAGCCAAGAGGCTTCTCAGAATCCCCACCCTTTTTGCCATGAGGGCATGGGAGCCGGTAGGGTCATAGCTTTTGGATTTTCCAGAATGCCTGCATTCGGGATTACAAATCTCCCCATTTGTCAATGTTGGCAAGAATTTTTTTTTTTTTTAAGTTAAAAACTGAGCAGGCCAAATCACTATGTCTAATATGTCTGTAAGCAGAATCTGGGCACAGGCTGCCAGTTGGTAACCTCTGATCTGATCCAACCCACTCATATTACAAGTTTGGCGATTTTCCTGCACAGTTACTGGACTCCAACGGGATGCTGGCACCAGGAGGGGGCAAGTGACTGGCCTAAGATCACACAGCAAGTTAATGGCAGAGGCAAGCATATGATATCCGAGTATTAAACTTAGGTGGTGATTGTTCTGATTTGATGTGAAAACAAAGATTTGGCTAAAAGATGCAGCCTCATTAACAGGAGAAATTAATTTCCACTGGTTTTTAAAAAGAAAATTAAGGGCCGGGCACAGTGACTCACACCTATCATCCTAGCACTCTGGGAGGCCAACACAGGAGGATTGCTTGAGCTCACAGGTTCAAGACCAGCCTGAGCCAGAGTGAGACCCTGTCTCTAAAAATAGCCAGGTGTTGTGGCGGGCACCTGTATTCCCAGCTACTCGGGAGGCTGAAGCAAGAGAATTGCTTGAGCCCAAGAGTTTGAGGTTGCTGTGAGCCATGACACCCCAGCACTCTACCAAGGATGACAAAATAAGACTCTCAAAAAAAATAATAAAAAGAAAAAAAGAAAATTAATTCCATAGTTAAATCTACCTCCACCACACATTTGCAGAAATACTTCCTTAAAACTCACTGAGTAGGTTTCTTCTTAACCGCAAACTAATTTTCAGATACAAACAAGTTTAAAGACAGGGTTCAACATGTCAACTATGGGAGAAAAAGTACCCCAACTTCCATTTTCAAATGATTTGTCCTAAAAATAAGCAGGATAAATAGGACATTACCCTGAAGAAATTTCTAGCTTTTCTCTAAAGATGTTTCTAGCTCTCCCAGGGAACACCTTGTGTAATTTAGAATGGAAAAGCCTTTGGGATTCCCCTATATCCATGAGGAAGGGAAGGCTTCTGTGAGCACACCCTGCACCTTTCTAGTGCAATGCTACACCAAACTAAGGGTCACATAGGCCCAGATCCTAGTGTCAGGTGGACATGGGTTCAAATCCAGGCACTGCCACATATTAGCTATCTGACCTTGGAGAAGTTTCTTTGTCTTTAAATGGATGTGAGAATGGTACCTGCCTTGGGGAGCAGTTGCAAGAATGCAATGAGATGATTTCTGTACAGCACCCACTGTGGAGCATGGGAGGCAGCACGTCCACAGAAACTAGCAGCTCTCATGGCCCGTTTCCTTCCCTCCATCACTCCAGGAATGAGTGGAGGAAGCACTTTGGAAATGAGTGGCACCCTGGCCAAGTGTCAGACCACCAGGGTTGGGGAAGGAACTCAAGGAAACACGCACCCACTACACAGCAAAGCAGCTACCCAAGGGCTGTTGCTGAAGCACAGCTGTTTGTTTTTTGGTTGTTTGGGGGTTTGGTTTTTGGTTTTATTTTTATGACAACTTCATTGATATAGCATACATTGCAAAGTATGTAATTCCATAGGTTTTGTTTTGTTTTGCAGTTTTTGGCTGGGGCTAGATTTGAACCCTCCACCTCTGGCATATGAGGCCAGTGCCCTACTCCTTTGAGCCACAGGCGCCACCCTCCATAGTTTTTTTAGTATATTCAGGTATGTGCAGCCATCACCATAGTCCATTTTAGAACCTTTTTTTTTTTTTTTTTTTTTTTTTTGAGATAGAGTCTCACTTTTTAACCCTGGGTAGAGTGCTGTGGCATCACAGCTCATAGCAATCTCAAACTCTTGGGCTCAAGCAATTCTCTTGCCTCAGTCTCCGGAGTAGCTGGAACTACAGGCACCCAGCTATTTTTAGAGATGAGGTCTCGCTCTGGCTCAGGCTGGTCTCAAACTCATGAGCTCAGATAATCCATCTGCCTTGGCCTCCCAGAATGCTAGGATTACAGGCATGAGCCACTATGCCCAGCCTTAGAACATTTTCATCACCTCAAAAGAAACCCTGTACCTTTTACCTATCAACCTCAATCCCTCTTTCCTTCAGCCCTAAGCAACTTGCCACTAATCTGCCTTTTCTATAGATTTGCCTAATCTGGACATGTCATATAAATGGAGTCATATGTGATCTTGTGTGACTAACTTCTTTCAGCATCAAGTTTAAAGGTCAATCCATGTTGTAGCATGTACCAGGACTTCATTCCCTTTTTGTGGTTAAATCATATTCCATTGTGTGGCTATGCCATACCATATTTTGTTTATCCCACATCAACTGATGGACATTTGGGTCGTTGCCACCTTTTGGCTATGGTCAATAATGCTGCTAGGAACATTTGCATGCAAGTTTTCATGTGGAAATGTGTTCTTATTGCACTAGGAGTAGAATCACTGAATCAAATGGGAGCCTAAGCTTTTGAAGAGCTGTTGAGCTATTTTGCAAAGTGGTTATACTAAATTATATTCCCACCAGCACTGTATGAAGGTTTTGGTTTCTCCACATACTCACCAACACTTGTGATGATGTGACCTTTTGAGTCTAGCCATCGTTGTTGGCAATAATTGGTATTTCATTATGGTTTCAATTTGCATTTCCCTAATGACTAATGAGGTTGAGCAAGTTTTCATTTGCTTATAGGTCATTTGTATGTTCATGTGGAAAAATGTCTACCTAGATCCTTTGCCCATATTTTAATTTGGTTGTCTTTTTATTACTAAGTTGTAAGAATTTTTTGTATAGTCAAGGTAGTTCTCTTATCATAAGTATGATTTGCGAGTATTTTCTCCCCTTCTGGTTTATGTTCTTACCTCTCCCCTTCTGGTTTATGTCTTTTGAAGCACAAAGATTTTATTTTGTCCTTTTTTTTTAGAGACAGAGTCTCAGTCACCGTGGGTAGAGTGCTGTGGTGTCACTGCTCACAGCAATCTCCAACTCCTGGGCTTAGGCGATTCTCTTGCCTCAGCCTCCCGGATAGCTGGAACTATAGGCGCCCACCACAATGCCCAGCTATTTTTTTGTTGCAGTTTGGATGGGGCTAGGTTCGAACCTGCCACCCTTGGTATATGGGGCCAGCGCCCTACTCACTGAGCCACAGGTATTGCCCAAGAGCAAAGTTTTCAATTTTGGTGAAGTCAAATTTACTTTTTTTTTTTTACATGTGCTTTTTGTGTCATATCTAAGAATCTATTACTAAAACTAATGTCACAAAGATGTATCCCTATGTTATCATCTAAGAGTTTCATAGTTTTGCTTCTTTCATTTAGATTTTTTATTCATTTTGAATTAATGTTTGTATATGGTGTGAGGTAGGGGTCCAACTCTCTCTTTTTACATGTAGATATCTAGTACAACCATGTTTTTGAAGGAAGAAAATGAACTGTGGATTGATGTGGTCATCAACCAAGACACATCTCAGCCCAGTCCATCTTGGAAGTCCATTGGTCAGTTGGAGCAGAACCAGCAGGGTCAAGTTTAGCAATAGGGAAGCCCCCTCAGCTCTCAGAAACTCTAGTATGCAAACCATAGAGTGTAACCTCCTTAGCTCACAAAGTGTTCTCATTTAGGAGATGAAATATTCATTGCCAGTGGGGTAATGACTTAATCACCCTAATTTATACTTGTCTCTATCTGCTCTGATGTCTCCAGGTCTTTGGGGCAGTAGGGTGAAATTAAAAGAGAATTGACCTTATTATCAAAAGACTAAGAGCTGATACTTGGCCACCATTGTGATCCTTAGGTGAATCACTTAACCTCTTTGAGCCTTAGTTTTCTCACCTCCAATATGATACCAACATCCCAGTATTATTGAATGGATGAAAGGAAGCTTTTCCAGGGTTTAGGAATGCACATGGTACCTGGTGTAGTTGCCACTCAGTGCATGCATGTTCATTCTCATCACACCCCTTACCCATATTCTGCCATTGATCAAGCTAAAGGCTGTATGTCTGTTGCTTCAAATTAGAGAGGCCAGAGCCCCAGAATCCCACACAACAGTAAATTCCAGAGGCATGAACCTGCCCCATAAACTGTCCTGTGCTAGCCCCGTTCCTCCACCCTGATCATAACCACAGGAAGACTCAGGAAAGGAGGATATTCAGACACACTTCAACTTGGCTAAGAGTGTGTTTGCAGAGTGTTCAGGCCTCCATGCATGTTACCAGTGCAAATAGTGGCCCTTGCACCTGGCAAGAGACAGTTGATCAGAAAGAAAACTTACAGGCATAGGACTGAGTGACTGCCTGTCCAGGGTATCATAAATATAAGAAGAGAGCATCAAGAAGGGTCTTCAGATATGATCTGAAGATTTACCTCTGGGCCTGAAATTCCTTCCAGTGGTGCTCTGCCCTTGGATTAAGGCACAGCATCACTGCTAGCATCTAATATCTCACATGGGGTGGGCAGCAAAGAACAATCAGATGTAAAGATACTGGAAAGAGTAAGAAGAGCTGTACAAACCCGGCAAGGCATGGTAACTAGTGAGTAGCCATTGGCATAAATCAAGAAGTTAGAGCTGAGAGGAGGGGCCCTTCAGAATCTTATGTCCAACACCCTCATTTGGCAAAAGACAGCTAGGGATCAGAGACATTGAGTGACTTGGCCGAAGAAGGGCAGTGCATGGCAGCAGAGCTGGGCACCTGATGCATATGCCACTTGGCCTCAAGGCTGTAGATCCTGGGACATTTTGATATGGAAGGTGCTGGAGAAAATGACCCCAAAAAAGGCAGAGTGTACAGGTATGAAGCTGAGAGCACTGGAAAAGCAGCTTGGGAGCTATTTTGTTGGGGAAAACAGAGCTGAAGCAGGGGTATCTTTGCTTGCTGAAGCTTCTTCTCAGAGTCCCACCTCAGCTGAAATTTCAGGATGCCAGAAAGAGGTGGCAGGAAGTCTATGACCTGGGCCTGCCCCTGCCACTGACCATCCGGGGGACCATCCCCAGGACCTCCACTCCTCCTCTGAACCTTGGTCTTCTCACTGCATTGGTCACTGCAAGTGGAATAGGACCAAAGCAGGTGAACTCCAGTCGGTCTCTTAAGTGGAAAGTGGGAAGGCCAAGTTGTGCTTGGGTAGTAAATTAATCCGAGGATGAATGACTTTCTGGGAGCATATTTAGAATTAAGTTTAGGGTGATGATTTTAAGTTCCACCTTTCTTTTTTTTAATGCATCCATTCAAGTTATACATTTGACCTGATTAATGAAAGTACATGGGCCTAATGTACAATATTAGGAGAAAACTACAATGGATGAAAGCCACTTGAGTCAATTAACTCTTATTACCTGGAAACCATTTATAAGAGGCAATAAATTATTGGGACAACACAATTAGTGGTCCCATAATAAAATGATTTCATGTGTGTGCGTGTAGGGCCTCCCCAGCCCCCCGGGGCTGTCAATTTAAAGGGTACATGTTTGAGGAGACGGCTGTGCCGTTTTCTGTTCACAGGATTGTGTTAACATGCAGCAGGGCTGACATATCCCAGGCTAGACCGAGGCAGTGAAATAAGCTGTCCACGCCTGAGAACAATGATGCCTGTGTCACCGCCAGTCAATGGCTATTTCAGTGCCTTGTGCCTAATAGACTCTCACTGAACATTGGTCAGTCTGCCGAGTGATACTTGAGGTGGGGTCTTGTGATTCTACTTAAAGACCATTTCCAACACCTCTGCTCTCAAATCTAAAATCTGCAATCACTAAGCATTTGAAAAGACCTATTTTTTTGGCAAGTTATGGATCCTACACTAGCATGAATAAAGAGGACAAAGAAAAAGTTTTGCATGAAGATTCAGTAAGGTGCCACTGCAGTAGCAAATCGGCTCTCACAGCCTCATCGATCTTCAATCATGGAAAAAGATTGTCTTATACCAGAGCTGGCCCAGGTTTAGCTCAGCATGTCTTGAAGCAGTAGGAGCCTAGGCTCATAGCCTAAATCTATCCACCATTTGCTTATTAAGTAAGGAAATACCCTAGAATTCTTTTGCAATGAACTGAAATAACTGGCATTTACTTTCACCAACTTCTTAGCGTTTCTGTCACCTAAAGTATTTTTCCCTCCATTACAAGCAGAATTCAAATTCCTAACAGCAGGGGAAAACACACACACAGATATACACACACACTCTCACACTCTCCCCAGAGCACAGCAATGTTGATGATCAACGTTTTATTTTTATCGTGTTGACTATTTCAACCACAGGCTTACAGAATTTTCAAGGCAGACTGCATTAGTCCAAATAAACTGGAAATAATAGACTGGCCAGAACCAGTACTAAGAAGGCAAATTTATACATCGAGTAATTGAAAATGTAATAAAGAAGGAAATAATTGCCACAGAACATGGGACTCTCTCTTTTCCGTGCACATCCAAATTTGTGGGGGTTATTTTTTAACATCACCAGATAATTTTGTGATAGTCTATCTGTGACTTCTTCAATGATGATAAATACGCAATCTGATCTTTTAGAAGAATAAACAGTTCCTTGTTAATTAATTTATACAGCTGTCAGCACAGCTTTCTCTCTCTTCGCACTCTAAGTGTTTTCCTGCCATAGATTTTCTTGCCGTTCCTGGCAAACCTCCAGTGGGAGCCTGGGATTTATTAGGCTGACTCGGTGCAAAGTCTATTGATTGTGGCCCCGAGGGTAATAACTAAATAGAGCCGGAGCAACAAGTCAATAACACCATTGTTGCTGCGGCCTGCATTCACTTGAGGAGTGAGATTGTTTTACAGCAGCCCAGGGTAATCACGGGCAGATCAGTGTGTTCTACACGCGCTGTATCGTGTCAGTGCTGAGGACTGTTTGAAAGCTTTCAGCGGGATCGCTGGAGAATCGGGGTGGGGTACAGGGATTATGAACCCTGTGAACTCCTTCATTACAGCTTAAAGGTTTCAACTTTAGTTTTTAACATCTGCTGCAACCCCGGGGAGCTCAGAAGCAGGGCTGGTGCAAGAAGAGAGCGCAGAAACGGGCTCTGGGCCTTTAGCACTAGGCCATCTGTTCTGGTCTGTGTCCCGCAAACAAGGTGGTTATGAGCGGAGAGGTCCCCTCACAGCTGCTGTCTGACGTCCATCCGGCCGGCCATCCAAGTGAGGCGCTACCCAATGACTTCATCCCTAGCTACCCAATGACGTCATCCCTACCTCTTCTTACCCTAGAAGATGTTCAACATAAACCATCTAAGCAGGCACGCCCCTGGCCCCAGAGGAGGTCATCTTACTGTAATTTCCTCACCTCCAAATCCTGAGTTTGGCTGACTTAATTTTAAAAGCCATTTTCTTAAGACTTGCTCAGAAAGAGAAACCAAAACTTAACATCCTTCAAAGCTTTTCTTTCTTTCCTAATTGCTGGAAGTTCAATACTCTGACTTTTACGTGCCTAATGATTAGTTTTGTAATTACAGAAAGCAAAATCAAAGTCCAAGTCAATGCCTGCCGCGTGTTCGCCTTTTGAAGATTCCTCAACCAAGCCTCATGGTAGAACCCTGGTTGTGTAGTGAAGGACCAGAAAATAGAGACAGGTTCCTGAGCGTGGCTTAGCATTAATGGGCCTCCAGGCTCACCTTGTCTGAGTGGTGTTTGGGTCATGGAGATGGCCCACATTTCAGACACTAAATTGATCACTGACAAATAAGTGCCTTCTCTTGGGGGGGGAGGGGTAGAAACAGCTGTGGGACAGCCTTTATTATACAGAAGGTTTGTCCTTTGAGTCTTTGACATAGAGCATTGTGAGAAAAGGCAATCTCTGGGGCTAGAAAGGGAAAACAAGAGTTCCCCAAAAGGATTTTATTCTGAATATAAAATCTGCATGATAGAGATGCCTCTCCAAAGTCCTTGGTGATTGATGATGTCATTTTGATTCCATGCCTGAAGTTCATCATTCAGAGCCAAAACCGGTCTTCAGGGAGTGACATGAGCCAGGCATTTTGGGCCCAAGATTCTGAAAGCACTGGGATTTCCACCGTCTCCACAGGTCTCAGTTCTCTGGACACTGTGACATTTGTCCTCCGGCTCCTTCCCCATGGAAGTGCTAAAGTTAAGTTAGATTTTCCCTGTCTTGTCATTTAACTTTCACAGAAGCAAATAGAAAGTATTGATGATGGCAAGTCTCGTAATTAGCCTTGTGGAGCTCAGGTTACTCTAGAAAAGTGACTGTTCTGATCTGTGACTAAGAATTTCCTAGCTAAAGGTCACTTCATTTTTAACCTAATACCAAAGCCATCATTTCCACATTGTTAAGTTGAATGGCTTCTAAAAAGGCAGATGCCTCTGGGCAGTCACTGAGGTTCTCCTACTAAGACCATTCACCTATTACCCCCATTCCTCCTCATGATAAGTGGTGGCCATTGCAAATTACACCCAAATGTGGCCACAGGAACAAATTATCCCCGAAGAACCACGACCCCTTGTATGGTCCAATCTCAACTGAACGGAAATCTTTTACAGAATGTTACATTTTTTAAAGAATTTAATTATTCTGTAGAGGACCGATAGTTTTTCTTATTTACTACATTTCTACTGAAAGAACCCTTGGCAAATCTATGGTGAAAGATAAAATTTCAGAGGGTTTTAAAAAGTTACTTGCCATGAGTCACCTTAATGAAAGCTTCAGAAGCATGGAGCTATTCCATTAGATAGCCATCCTCCAGGAAAAAAAATAATTTAGTCATACTGACATACAATGTATGAGCAAAGGTGAACTGCCTCCTTCCTCCACGGGGAGACATAGATAGCTTTCTTATCAGATTTTTTTTTTGTTTATCTGAGTGAAGAAATCCCTGTCCAATCCATTTAGGCTCAGCTCTGTGATCCAAGAAGTTTTTGACATATCAGGATGACCTAAGAATTGATAAACTTTGGCACAGGAAAGAAATACTGGAGAGAAGGTCAGAAACTGAGTGACTGCGTTCTCCTAAAAGAAGAAAAAAGTAATAACAACCCAAGTTGATTTGTTAAATACTTGCAAATTCCCCCCCACCCCCCGGAGACAGAGCCTCAAGCTGTCACCCTGGATAGAGTGCTGTGGCATCACAGCTCACAACAACCTCTAACTCCTGAGCTCAAGCGATTCTCCTGCCTCCGCCTCCCAAGTAGCTGGGACTACAGGCGCCCACCACAACGCCCGGCTATTTTTTGGTTGCAGCTGTCGTTGTTTGGCAGGCCTGGGCTGGATTCGAACCCACCAGCTCAGGTGTATGTGGCTGGCGCCTTAGCCACTTGAGCCACAGGCGTCAAGCCTGCAAATTCTTGAAGAAGATGCTTTTGTTTGGGTGGCTGTGGAAACCTCACCTCTGCTTTATTTATCACAGCTTAAAAAAGGAGTAAAGGAAGCACACCAGAGGGCACACACATTCGCAGGTTTGGATGGTATTACCAATATCTCATCTTGAGATTTCCAAGAGTGGAAATAATACTTTTGAGTATTATGCTCTCTTCTAAGTGTCAGAGGGAGTCAGAATCATCTCGGATGGGCTGAACAAGGGGATAAACAGCTGAAAAGAATAGCTTTGTGTATTTACTAGATGCTGAGAAGTCAAAGGCAGTGGTGTGTGAGCTTGTAAAACAGTGGCTGCTAGCATTCTCTCTTTAAGGGGAGGCTAGATTTTGACACAGAGATAAGCAAAGCAGCAGGAGTAATCAGTGATTTTTTTTTTAACTGCCACCAATAAAACAAGTTTATTGTGAATATATCTATGTAGAGTTCTCTCTTTTTCTCCTTGTGGGTTGGGTTACTCTTTTTCCCCTTTTAGGTCCGGTTATTCCAAACTCACATACGCCCGTGAAGCCAGCAGTATGGGAGCTAGACTTATAAGCTATTTCAGATCCTCTGGACTTGAATTTAGAAAATGTCCCTTGTTCTGTCAGCACATGTTCACTCACTATTCAAAAAAAATGACCCAGGTTGGTAAAAATTTTCTTCAGCCATCAAATCTATTCCAGCAATTCCAGCCAGTGTACATTTTTCTGTATTTTACAGGGATTTTTGTTTCTGACCTTTAATGGATTGTAGTAACCTGAAAATAGGCATCTGAAGGATTACTCTGTAAATAGGTGAGAGAGAAAACACTTCATTTTCAATATCTGTATATCCATATTTACAATGTGCTGCTGTGACTAAGAATGGCCCTAGATTTCTCATAGACTGTTTTTCTTCTACAAGCTATTTATTGCCTATTCAGTTCTGAGTTGGTGGTGTTAATTGTTTAATTCTAAACTTATTTGTTTGCCTAGAATTTTAATAAATTGAGGATTTGGGTAGTACCATGATCTTGGTGGAAAAGGAATTAAGCAATTTCATTTGGAATTTGGTCAAATCAGGCACATTATTCTAGAATCAAACTTTTAAACCTTTCAAAATAAAATTTAAAAATAAGCCCATTTTCCCCCTTTACCTTCTTGCAGAAGGCATTTCCAGTAATAGCCAACATTTGCCACGTGTTACTCATGTCCCAGGTACTAGAGTAAGAGCTTGATATGTGTAATGTCATTTAAGCCTCCTGCTAACCTAATCAAGTGTCGGTTGTGGTTCCCATTTTATAGATTAGGAAGCTAAATATCAGTAACATTAGTAACTTTCTCAAAGCCACATGGATCATAGAAAGCTAAGTCCTTACCATGGTCCACAGGGCCAGCATGACTCGTTCTGTTCCTTCTGCTCCCATCTTCCTCCTCCAGGCCTCTTCCTCCCCCTCCAGATAAAGGACTGGAGCCACCTGCCTGGAGTCCTCTTCCCATCCTCACCCACCACTTTTCCCTTGCTTATTAACCTAGCTCATCCTTCACATCTTAATTCAACGTCATCAGCACCCTGGGAAAGCCCTCTCTGGGCTCCTGGGCAAGCTCAGTGCTGCAGCAGCTACGTTCACTCTTGGGGCCTGTAGTCAGCTCCTGGTGCTTCAGGGACCCACTTAGCCTCAGAGCTGAGCCACACTCTTGCCAAGTAGCCCCCAGCTATTAATTCATTGGGAAGTCCTAGGCCTGCCACTTCTGCCCAACGTGGGATTCCTCTACTGGCCGCCGTGACCCTGGAGCTCCTCACTGAGCTAGCTGAGACTTTGTGGGGTCCGCACTGTGGTTCAAGGCACTACCTGCCCAGTTCTGCCTCCTCTCCCTTTCATCTTTTATAGGTGTTACCTCTAATACACGTCTGACACATCCTACTCCAGCATCTGCTTTCCTGGAAGTCCCGCCAAGTGACACAAGCCCCCACTTCCAGACTCTCATAGTATCATAGCAGCTTCTTCCATTAGCGCAGTTTGAAACTGGATACCGTGTGTGATTTGTTAAGGTCTAGAAGCTCCGTGAGCATGGGGACCTGTCTGATTTTGCTCATCACTGCGTCCCCGGACTGGAGCCAGGTCACTTCCCATAGCCTGGCTCTGATGCTCACTTCACTCCACTCTACGTGTCCAGGGCCACCTTGCTGGCTGTCATAAGATGTGTGTCCTGAGAGCGGAACACTAACACCTCGTGCTGACTTAGAGGGTGCACCGGAAAAGGATGTTGCAATGAGACTTGGATCAGGCTGGCCCTGTGTGAAGGCCCTTTGGCTTCTTTTTCCTGCATGGACGTGCATGCTATTTCTCCTTGAGGAGAAGATAGGACTTTAGAGTTTCCAAGGTCCTCTGAGCGAAAACATCTGTGTCCGATTTTTCCCGTCTTGGTGTATTAGTGAAGTCCTGCTAAAAAGCAGCTTGCAGTTGACAAGGCTCTCATCAGAAAGTGTCATTGCCATCAGCTGGAATTACAGTGGGGCTGCACGAGCTGGTATTCTAGCCAGATACCAGCCTGGGTAATTATGTTTGGTCTACCTAAATTCTCTCCGGACTTCTCATAGGACACAGTCTTCTTCATCTCTGCCCCAAACTGCTAGGGAGTGTGGCCTAAGAGCCCTGCAGCTGCTGCCCTACTTCATTCCAAAAATGGATGCATTCCTGAAGAACCACTTGTCAGGGGTGTTGTTCAGGGGGATTCCTGCTTGGAAGAGGGCTGGCCTGGCTAGCTGGCCCCCAAGGCCCCTTCCCCTTCCATTCTGATCCTCTGCTTCAGTGACTTTAACTCTCGGAGTTTAGTGTTCAGGGAACTGCTAAGAGCCTCATAAGTGAAAATGCTGTTGGATCAAAACAGAACTTAGTAGGAAAGAGTTTTAAATATATGCACATACCAAAAAATGTGGACACAAATCTGGATATTCCTGGGACCCAGAAACAGTCACAGTCATATTCCCTCTCTTAACTGGATTCTGAAGCCATAATTAAGTGAAGACAAAAACATATATGTTGAATGAAAGACGTGTAATCTTTGGGATAATTCTGATGTAATTAACACAGCAGAGCTGCATTAAGGCCGATGGGCAATGAGTGGAATTTTCCAACATTGATTAAGCTGGACTCGAAGAGAAGTGACTCTTTGTCTGAAAGCTGCCAAATGAAAACAACTTTGGGATATTTAAATTCAGGTTGGAAATTGGTTTGAGTAAGGGATATTTAAACCACAGCTGTTCAAGGGCTGAAAACACAGGAGTGTATGTACGTGCACACCACACATACACACACACACACACACTGCCTCTAAAAACAAGTTAGCCAAAGGTGTACATTCCTTCTAGGTTCTCATGATCAACAGATGTAAATGTTCACGGTGTTCAGATGAGTTATGGGCCCTAATGAGATTTCAATACTGAGCAAACAATAAAAATTTATGCATTGCATAGTTGCTGTGGCCTTTGGCTCCATGGCCAGTGTTCTACCTTTTCAACAGCTTTAGTAATATAATATCCAGCTGGCTGTGGAGGTAAGGCAAATTCGAGGGGCGAATTGAAATTGTGAGAAATAATTTGATGGATTACTTTGTCAGAGTAATGCATGGCCTTGGCATAATTACCATAGCCACCTTAACCCTGGAGGCAGGTGGTGACAAAGGACTGCAGGGCCTAGGTGCCGAGCCAGTTCCGGCATGTGCTCCTTGCTCCCCAGTCCCCGGAGTCCGTGGAGTCTAGGCGCTTCTGAACAAATGCCAAACAAGCACATTCTTATCCCCATCCGGCAAGCAGGACAGCCGAAGGGCTGTCTTTTCCCAAGAACTGTCATCTGTGTCAGAGTGAAAGCAAGCAAACAAAAGGCAGGCCAGCCTTGAAATAAAATGGGGTGAAGACAGGGAAAAGGATGAATGATATCTTTTAAAGCAGTCCGTTTAAACACAACGATGACACAGGCACACTAATCTTTTTTCTCTTCTCGTTTTTGTTTTTATCAGTTCAGACCTTGAACTTAATGCTTGTCTGTCTTGTACTTTATGATGTTCAAATCTCAACGTGTGATTAATAGCAGATTCCCGTGTGTACGTGTCAGAGACCACATCTGTAGCAAATCTGCCAGTATATTTCTTACACTAGTTTTACTTTCCAGCCATAAAGTAATTCCTGTTTTGTGAATGAGAATAAACCTATTATGCACTCATATAGCTACACCCAGCATCTGCTCTCCAGGGAAAAGCAGTTGCCTATATGATAGGGCAGCTCAAATTTCAGTGTGCTGAAGTGCTTTTCAGTGTGGCCTCCACGGCCGGTAACCACCCCCTCCGATTTCTTGGTTTTATTATGATAACATAAATATATTTGCAGCATGTTGACAAACTCATTTGGAGTAAACAGAGTAGTCTTAATTGTAAGTTCTAATGTTTTAATGCTAAATCAGGCATAAGTCAATGTTTCAATTTGGCACAGTCAACCGCACGTTCTCCAGAAATAGCCTTTGACACTTTTTAAAGCAAGTCAGTGGTGTACTTAGGCTGTTCACAAAAGACCTCATTCTTGTCTACAAATGGCAGACCTCCCCTTCATCCTGAGAGTGCCCAATTCCAAGTGAGCTTGGAGAAAAATAGACATTTCCCCTGTTCTAAGGCATTTCTCCAACTCTTACTCTAGTTAGAATGAAAAGGTTTGGGGATAGAGGGGAAAGCATGCCTAAGAAAGGTTATCTTGATTTTCACTTAACACACCCTCCCACTGACTTTTTAAAAGGTCCGTCATAAGTATTTCTGCATAGCTGAACACATAGATTCCACCCTGGAGAGATCTCAGGGCTGTTCATGTTACACTCCGAAGCCATGTGTTTTCACGTCATGGCAAAACCCAAGATGTAGACAGATCCCTCGGCCCCCACTGGCTTTGGGTTTTAGTCTTTTCATTGTTCTCTACTGTAAACTTATACAGAAAAAGACCTCCATGCCCCCGAACATGAGGGTAACCAGTAATGTTTTTCCATACGTGCCAATGATGTGGCTAAGCAAGACCCCAGAGTGGTGGGAAAGGGAAGGAAGAAGAGACAGACGGTCCAGGAGGGGTGTCGGTAGGAATGAGGGGCTCATTGGGTGCCCCCAAAGTCTTCCCAGAGGCAGCCACTTTCCTAGGAGGCTCTCTCATAGAATAAGCACAGAGGCTGATGCAGAGAAGTTCCTCCCCCAGAAAGGCAGCTCTGGGGCTTATGAGGCCTTGGTTCAAAGCCATACAAGGAGATGGTTACAGAAGGAATATTACCAGCAGTTTACTTTTACAGGGGTAACTTTGTTCAGCTCCTACAGTTCTTCTCATTCAACCCTCGCTGCTGCCCCACAGGATGGTTATTGTTATTATCCCCATTTTAGAGAAGAGGTGCCTGAAGCTCAGAAAGGTGTGGAAATTGCCCAAGGTCACATAGCCAGGTTACATCTGATCCTGGCTGTCTGCCACTCTTCAGTTGTGACCATGGACAAGGACCACACTCTAACCCTCAAGCCAGACCAACCTCCAACCTTTAGAGGTTGCCCACTCTTGATTTAAATGTTTCTGCCTTGTCACATTCCTTCACTTATCAACATTTTGGCAATGGTAATAAGATTGTATTAGTTCCTAACTTCAGAAAATTCACTGTTCTCTGGTGCTGCTTCACCTATAAAGTGCCAAAGCAGTTATTGCCACAGTGAATTTGTGCAATTCTGTTAGCCTGGGTCAGCTGGCAGCTCAGTGGCTATGACCCCAGGAGATCACCACCCTGCTGCTGTTTGAGAGTTGATCCAGAGCAAACATCCCAGGACTTGCAGCTTTCTGTGACTGGGCCCAGTGAATTCTTCTGGTATCCTTTGCATACATCCGAGGCCCTCAGTGGCTTTCACTTACTCTATGTAAATGGCTTCTAGCTTCTAACTTGATGGATTCTGTGTTTGCACTAACTCCCAGGGGGAGGACTGGTACCAGTCCAAAGCCTGTTAGGAACTGGGCTGCACAGGAGGAGGTGAGAGGGGAGTAAGGCTTCATCTGTATTTACAGTCACTGCTCACATCACCACCCGAGAGCGGCCTCCTGTCAGATAAGCAGTTGTATTAGATTCTCATAGGAGTTTGAACCCTACTGTAAACTCTGCATGTGAAGAGTCTAGGTTGTGAACTCCTTATGAGAATCTAGTGCCTGCTGATGTGAGGTGCAGATGTAATCATTTCAAAACCATCCACACCATCCTCTACTATGGAAAAATTATCTTCCATGACACTGGTTCCTGGTGCCGTTAAAGGTTGGGGACCACTTCTATAGATAAAATGCCCTGCGTCTCTCCCTCTGCCTCACCCTAGAACGGTGGTTCTCAAACTTGTAGGTCTCGGGACCCTCTTAAAAATAAAGAGCTCTTCTTCCTGTGGATTATATCTGAGCAGTATTTATCATATTAGAAATGAAAACAAAGACATTTAAATAGCTATGAATTCATTTTTAAATAATGAGAAAGACTGCATATTAACAAACATGTTTATGAAAAGTATCCTACATTTTCTAAAACAATTAGAAGGGGGCACAGTTTTACATTATTGCAAATCTCTTTAATGTCTGGCTTGATGGAAGACAGCTAGAGTCTCATGTCTGCTTCTGCCCCAGTCTGATGTCAAACATCAGGTTGCCTCTGGAAGACTCTACTGTACACTCGTGAAAAAAAGTAGAGTAGAAAAGGCAGATAACATCTTAATATAATTATGAAAATAATTTTGGCATTACAGATCCCCTGAAAGAGTTTTTGGGAACCCCAGGGTCGCAGTTACAAAATCAGTGTTCTGAATAGAGGAGGAACAAGCTCTTATGCAATCATCAGGTGGTGTCCTAGACCGCAGCTCGGTTTACCTTTCCGCAGCCCCTCCTGTGCTCCTTTGGGCTCACGGGCACTTGGTCCTCTGCCTCCGTTCCTCCAGATTTGCTGTAGGTTACACCAGTCCACTCTTATTCATAGAATATCAGAATACTGTCTTGTTTTCCACTAGACTGTGAAATTATTTTTTCTTTTCTTCTTTTTTTTTTAATTTCAGAATAATGCGAGGTACATACAACTAGGTTACATTGTTTGTGTTTTTTTAAGGTAAGGTCTGAGTTGCAATGGAGTCCTTCACCCAGGAAGTATGCCATATACCCCTACATTGTACCTGTTAGATGGGAACTTAGTGAACCCCCTGCCCTCTCCCCCTTCTTGAATTTAACTATTTTTCTTTCATGTGGGCCTATAGTTACTGATCTGCTAGTTTCAACATAGTATTGAGTACATGAGATGTTTGCTTTTTTATCCCTTTTTTAAATTTTTACTTATATATTTATTCATTTATTTTTTGCTTTTCTATTCTTGAGATACTTAAGAGAATGTTGTCAAACCCTTCCAGATAAATATAAAATATGCTAAGTCTCCATCTTTTTAAATGGCTAAATAGTATTCCATGGTATACATAGACCACAGTTTATTAATCCACTCATAAGTTGATGGGCACTTGAGTTCTTTCTGGACTGTGAGATTTTGAGACAGAGTCTCACTCTGGCTCCTGGAGTAGAGCGCCATGGCATCATAGCTCAACAGCAACCTCAAGCTCTTGGGCTCAAGCTGTCATCTTACCTCAAAGGATCTCAATATTGCTCAGGCTGATCACGAATTCCTGAGCTTAAGCAATCCACCCATCTCAGCCTCCTGGAATGCTAGGATTACAGGCATGAGCCACCTTACCCAGCCATGAGATCCTTGAGGACAAGAACTAGATCTGTTTTATCTCACCCCCTAGTATCAAGCACATAATGCCTGGCACATGATAGATGAATTTTACTGAACTAAATAAAGATTTCATAATAAAAATATTTACAGATAATCTAGGCAAATGCATATGTGAATGTTTTGATGAAAATGAAAATATTTCGGCTTGGCGCCTGTGGCTCAACGGGCTAAGGCGCCAGCCATGTACACCTGAGGTGGCAGGTTCGAATCCAGCCTGGCCCGCCAAACAACACTGGTGGCTGCAACCAAAAAATGGCTGGGTGTTGTGGTGGGCATCTGTAGTCCCAGCTACTTGGGAGACAGAGGCAGGAGACTCGCTTGAGCCCAGGAATTGGAGGTTGCTGTGAGCTGTGATGCCACAGCACTCTATTCAGGGTGACAGCTTGAGGCTCTGTCTCAAAAAAAAGAAAATGAAAATATTTCTCAGCGCGGCGCCTGTGGCTCAAAGGAGTAGGGCGCCGGACCTATATACTGGAGGTGGCGAGTTCAAACTCAGCCCCAGCCAAAAACTGCAAAAAACAAATGAAAATATTTCTCATCTTTCTTTATATCATTCATTGACTCATCAAACATCTATTGATACCTCTAACATGCCAGGCACTAGAATAGGTAAAGAAATACAACAAAGACCAAGGCAAACTACATCCTTGCTTTTATAGAGCTCCATTCCATAGGGGAAAGAATCAAGAAAACAAATAAATGTTTACAAATTGAAGGAAATAAACAGGCTGCTATTACTAAAAGTAGAAGATTGAATTTGCTGCTAGTGTGCCTGTTCCCGGGGAACCCAAATATCATTTGAAAGCCAGTCACTTTCGATAGGCTTTCTGTTTAACAGCTGCATTGAAGTATTTGTATGCTATAAAATTTACCCATTTTAAGCATACAGTTCAATAATTTATAGAAAATTTAGAGAATTGTGCAAACATCAACATGATCTATTCTTAAAACATTTCCATCACCCCAAAATGTTCCTTCCTGCCTGTTTACAAGCAATCCATGCTCCTACCCCCAAGCCCCAGGCAATCACTGGTCTGCTTTCTAAAAGTTCCACATAAATGAAATCATGTAACATGTAATCTTTTATGTATGGCTTCCTTTGCTTAAGATAATGTTTTGGGGCTCGGCGCCTGTGGCTCAACAGGCTAAGGCGCCAGCCACATACTCCTGAGTTGGCGGGTTCGAATCCAGCCCGGGTCCGCCAAACAGCAATGATGGCTGCAACCAAAAAATGGCCGGGCGTTGTGGTGGGCGCCTGCAGTCCCAGCTACTTGGGAGGCGGAGGCAGGAGACTCGCTTGAGCCCAGGAATTGGAAATTGGAGGTTGTTGTGAGCTGTGATGCCACAGCACTCTATCCAGGGTGACAGCTTGAGGCTCTGTCTCAAAAAAAAAAAAAAAAAAAAATACATCAAGAGGGTTCTAATCTAACAAAAGCAATTAATGTAACCTGCTTCTGTGTACCCTCTATGACTCCCCAACATCCCCTCTATGATGTATAAAAAAAAATACATCACAAAAATTTGACATTTTAGTAACCTGCTTTCCTTTAATACACCATGGATATTTATTTCATATGTAATTACACGTGCTTTATATATTTCACGTAATACCAAAGTTTATTCAATTGCTTCCCTATTGTATGTTTAATTTCCAAATTTTAGAAAGAAAAAATATATATATATTTTTAGAAAATATATTTTTAAATGGGAAAAAATCATTTAAAGGTATATACATTTGTAAAAGCACTTTATCAAAAAGTGAAAATTCAGTGTCTGGAAATATCCATTTTCAACTAATTCCTCAAATTGTTCCATTTCACCTGACCACCTGGCTTCATTTTGCTTGCATATCCTATTCCACCTTCCACCTTCCCTTCCAGAGTCTCCTAAAACTGCTGTTCACCCCAGACTTCTCTCACTTTTCTAAGCTTTTTCCAAACCTTTTTCTTGTAGAATTTACCTATTAGCCATCATAATCTCTGTCTAAACTCTTTGTTTTCATTTTTCCCTGCTCTGATCTATCCCCCTACTCTCCCTTAGGCATAGGCTATAGAGCAAGTGTCCCCCACAAATTCATCTCTCTGAACCCTACACTACAACTTTAACTTCTCTCTGCTAAGACCCCTGCCTCTCATCTCATTAAGATCAGTGCTTCTGAGTCCCTATTGACACTTCTCTTGTGGCCTTCTCTAGGACCTTCTACATCCTTCCCAGGATAGTTTTTCTTCTCAACATCCAAGAAATACCTTTTTAGTGCACCATTTCCACAGGAAAAAACCTATGGTTACTCCCTTGCTCCTCTGAAAATTTTATGACAGCGCTAAGAAAGGTGGGAGGAGCCTCAGCCACTCTCCCCAGGACCCCATCAAATTAGGCCCTGGCTCTTGCCCTGGCCCTGGGCATCTGTAACCTGTTCCACTTTCCCCTCCTCCCTCCAGCATAATGAATTGCAGTGAAGCATCAACGAAAAAATTTTTACCCAAGAGCAATTTATCTCGGGTGATTATTCGTGACAACCTCAGTGCCCAACGAATCTATGAGATGGAGGTAAAGTAGCCACAAGCTTTTTTCATTAGAGGATGTTAATGGCTAGACTCTTACTTATTTCATTCTCCCCATGTCTGGCAGAGGGAGGAGATCACAGATCAGAGAGGCTTCTAAGACAGGCCCCATTTTATAGAGGTGGCAATTAATACTTGGGGTTACTGACATCCACAAGCTGTATCATAGCTGTTCCTGGGCTGGAGGAGCCAGGGAGAAAGACTCCAGGTCTCTTGGGTCTTGTGGCACTTTTTTTCTCAAAGTATTAATCTCTCTATTTAGGGAATCCATGAATGGATTCTTTCTCTCATACAAAGTCCTGGGTCCTAGAACCTGAATAGGCATCCACACTATCTTGTCAGTTGTTTTTTGGGAACTATCCCCATTTTCTAGATGACAACTGAGGCTCTTCTCCCACTTTATGCCTCTCAGGGACCCTGCTTGATTAATTCATTAGACCTGTTTTTAGGGCCTGCTTTAAACAGGCACTGTGTTGGGCACTAGGAAGAGACAAGTAAATAAGATGGACTCTGGGTTGTACTCATTTCTTCAAGCAGAGCAGGCAGTCCAGAATTGAGGTGCTGTTCTCTTCTTGACTTTGTCCTCCAGAGTCAAATTGATTCGGACATTGAAAAAAGTTGGGGAGCCTTAAGAGTAGTGTCAGATCCTCTTGAGGGCCACAGAGACCAAAAGAAGAACAGAGACCTGGGTATGTTAAACTTCCAGAATGTGATGTAGTGGAATAGATAGATGGGCCAGCTTTGTGTGATCGTGAGTGAATCACATTTCTTCCAGACTCTTTTTTTCTTATTTGTACAGTAGGATCTATTAAGATTCTCTCAGTTGAAGGTGATGTAAACTGAACTTGAACTAGTTGCAGCAACATTGAGAATGATGGGTTTACAGAATCAAGGATGGACAGGGCAGGGTCGCCGGCATTGGGGATGAGAGGGGCCAGGGGCTGTGTGTGTGTCGTCTATATTTCCTGACTTCTTGGTCTGCTGCATACTGAATGTTGGCATCATCATCAGGCTGGCAACCCCTGGGGAGCAAGGCCACAGGAAACCCTGGCCTATTGAAGACTTCCACTGTTGCTTGACAAATCCTGGGGAATGACTCCAGTTAGACCTAGTTGGGTCATGGGCTTATCCTTGCTTCAGTCATTGTGGCTAGGTGGTTTGGGGATATTCTTGGTGGCCTAGGATGGGATTGGGGGGTGGGGAATGTTGTACCTCTGGCAAGTAGGAGGAGGATCTTTGAAATACTATAACAGGAAACTCCTGAGTTGGCTTCATGTGTACCAGATGGGCTGTGCCATCTTTCAGCCATCCTGAAGCTTCCTGTTAAATCCATATTGAGCCTTTATGTGTTTTATCCATTATGGATTATGTATTAATACCCCCATTAAAGAGTTCAGGAAACTGAGATTCAGAGAGAGAGAATAACCTCACTAAGATCATCTAGTGAATCATTACAGGGTTACAAACCTGGGTCTGAGTGATAAATGTGCAGGACGTTTTCTCCTAAGGATAGAAACTGTCTTCTCCATGTTTATAGGCCCAATGACTAGCCTGGCTTGAAGGGACTCAGTGGATTTGAGGGCCTCAGTGACCATGTGGCAATGTTTCTGTCTATCCGAAAAAGTGCTTGGGTTAGGGGAAGAGGCAACTTTGGTAATTCCAATAGGGACAGTTAGGATCTAGTGTCTTGCGAATCCCCTGAGCATGCTCTGGGATGTTTCCCAAGTGGTTTCGGCCCTCAGGGGACATTGGCATTGTCTGGAGACATTTTTGGTTATCACAAATGGGTGCTACTACTAGCATTTTGTAGGTAGAGGCCAGGAACGCTGATTAATAAACTATAATATGTGGTTGTCTGGAGACATTTTTGGTTATCACAAATGGGTGCTCCTACTAGCATTTTGTAGGTAGAGGCCAGGAATACTGATTAATAAACTATAATATGTGGGACAGATCTGCCACAAAGAATTGCCCGGCTCAAAATGTCCATAGTGTTCAGGTCGAGAAATCCTGATGTATGGTAAGATTCATGTTGAAGGTGAACTCACTACCTGAGAGGCCAAGAAAGCCTGCTGTCATGGGATGCTCTAGAAAATGGTTATAAGTAGCCACTTCTCAATGACTAGATCAGAGTCATCTCAGGTACATAATAAAAATGTAGATTCTCGACTCGGCGCCTGTGGCTCAACGGGCTAAGGCACCAGCCACGTACATCTGAGCTGGTGGGTTTGAATCCAGCCCAGGCCCGCCAAACAATGATGGCTGCAACCAAAAAATGGCCGGGCGTTGTGGTGGCCACGTACATCTGAGCTGGTGGGTTTGAATCCAGCCCAGGCCCGCCAAACAATGATGGCTGCAACCAAAAAATGGCCGGGCGTTGTGGTGGGCGCCTATAGTCCCAGCTACTTGGGAAGTGGAGGCAAGAGACTCGCTTGAGCCCAGGAATTGGAGGTTGCTGTGAGCTGTCATGCCACAGCACTCTACCCAGGGTGACAGCTTGAGGCTCTGTCTCAAAAAAAAAAAAAAAAAATGTAGATTCTCGGCCCCAATTCAAATGCAACTAAGCTAGAATCTCTGGGTCTATATTTTTATTAATATCAATCAACGGAACTGTTTTTGGCTCTCAGCCAGGTTTGGAGAATATCAATGTGACCTGTTATTTAGTACCCATATTTTCTGTCACCCACCGTCCCTCTTTAACTCCTTGTGTCCGATAATCATGTCAACATTGACTGGCCTTTATGAATTCCTTTGCTTAACTTTCTGCTAGGTCTTCAGATAACATAAGTGTTAATCAAAATCCCCTAGAAAACTTATTAAAAATGTACATTCCCAGGATCACTTCCTCTGAATTCTGTTTCTGCATGCCCCAAACCTCCCCATACTTCAAACCCAACCTGAATTTATATACCAACCCCTCCATGAAGCTTTTCTTGATGTCTCCCTTCTTTGAATTCTGTGCTTTTCTTTTTTTCCCCCATAAGATGTGTATCACTTTTTGCCTTGCTTAGAAATACCTGGGCATGTATCTTACCTCCTGACTATATTTTAGTTTCTGTGGAGAGCTGCAGATGATATTTCCTAGTATCTCTGCCTGAAGTTAGCTCATTGGACTAAATAAGTGAACAAACAACACATAGGATGTGCCTTCCAAGACCTTACAGTCTTGTCAGTGACAGGACAGAAGTTATATAATAGAAGAAATAAGTAGAATTCAGTGTGATATTGGTAATATCACAGACAATATGTGGGAAGCACCAAATGATTAATAGGGACAGGATGGTAGAAGTTATAGAAGAGGGGAAAAACAAGATACACCCTCATTATTCCAACCCTGTCCCCAGTCATTCTAACCAGTCTTGAAATGGAGATGTTTAGGTCAAAATTAGACTCCTAGGCTCCAGACTGTCAGAAGGTGCCATAGGGGTTGTCTATTTAATGTCCACTTTTTACAAGTAGGGAAACTGAGGCTCCCTGTCAGTCAAGGTGTTTATAAAATGAATATTGGGTCATATAGCTGACACATTTTCCGCCCACATGTCAGCAGCACAGATGCCTCTCTTGCTCTGAAGTGGCTTCTTCATCCTAACCTCACTTCTGTTTTTTGTAAGATAAGAGCTACAGACAAGACCAAGAAAAAGATGAGCCACTTGTATGATCACCTGAAAAAAAAGTTCATGACGGACCAGCTCAGAAAGCTGGGGCGCTGGAAACGGGAATCCATGAACATCCAGAACTACTTGGATAGCATCCGAAAGTACGAGATCCAGTTGAAACTCCAGTCTCCCAAGAAAAACCAGCCGCCTTAGTGCTGGCAGAGTGATCTTCCCCAGGGTCACAATACTAGTCTGAGCAGAGGAAAACCAGAAACTAGTCAGCCTACACCATCATAGGACAATAAACCGAGACCAGCGGATAGTGGAGCACAAAAAATTCCTCAGTAGTCCTGATTTTCCTTCCCTTGCCCATTCCCTCTATTCTGGTGAAAATGATCCCGATAGTCTTTTTTAGACATTCCTATATAAAAGACTGAATTAAGCCGGCGTCCACGGTTAAGGCAAAGATGGACTTTTTGGTGTCCATATGTCTGAGGTGATGTGCCAGGCCAGGTGTGCTAGGACCATGGTGCCTTAGATGGGAAGGGCTCAGTAATGCCACACTGCCTGGCATTCAACTGGTAAGGAGATCAGGGTAGGGCATCAGACAGACCTGACTTAAATACTGCTTCTGCCGCCCATCAGCTGTGTGACTTTGCAAACCTCTCTGAACTTTTGTTTCCTTACCTGAAAGAGGGAGCAGCAAGGGAAGCTGCCTCCAAGGTCTGGCGTGATGTAAAGTGCTTGCTTGGTTCAGGACCCATTATTCCCAGTGGTTCTCATCATGATGGCTCCAGGTGCCTTCTAGCTTTGCTGGTCCCTACTCCTGTTCTGCCTGTTGTCCCTGACTACACCCTGAGAGTCCCCACATTGGGCTTTTACTTGTGAAGATCCCTCCTCTTAAGTGGCTTGTTTGAGACCTCTTAAACTTTCCAGGGCTCCCCTTTTCATCCTTCAAGGCTAATCTCAGTGCCATTTCCTGCAGAGCATTTCTTGACCTCCTGTCTCTGGTCTGCCCCTTCCCTTCCACCTAAGTCACAAGGGTTTCTTCTCTCCTCTGAACTCATGTTACCTGTGGCAGCATCGTTCTGCCTTGCATGGAACCTGTTTGGGCTGAGTATTTGTCCTACTTTATATTGTACATTCTTTGAGGATATGGACCAAGAATCCTCCAAGGTTCAGATCAAGCCTCTCTTCTCTTTTGATGCTTCCCTCAACTGGCCCCAGTAGAGAAGGCAACTCCTTCCTGTGCTTCTGCATGTCCACACCTTTGTGTCTGTATTGAGTGTTTGGTTTGGCAATTACTTATTTGTCCACTGTCTCTCTGATCAGGTTGTGAATGTCTTGATGACAGTGACACTGACTTGCTCATCTCTGTAGCTGTAAAAAATAGTAAATGGAGTAGTCACTCAGTGTTTTTGAACAAATGACTACTTTATTTTTCCTTGTACTACTCACAGCATCAGAACTGCGCAGAGTAAGTGCCTGATACGTATTTTTTAAGTTAAATGAGTCTCCTCATTTTACAGGTGAAAAAACTGAGGGCCAGAGAGGTGGCCTTATTTGCCCAAGATCTCACACACACAGCAAATTAGTGGCAGAGAATTAAACTAGGTGTCCTAACTCCTGTGAAATGGTCATACTGCATCACCACAGCTGCTGGGTAAGGACCTTAGTTCTCTTGGTGGCTCTTGGAAATCTTCACTGGGATTCCTTGTCATTCCTCTCCCTCTTCCCTCCTTCCTCTTCCTCTGGTCCCCGCTTCTCTCTCTTCCTCCTCCTTACTCCCTTCAACACTACAACCTGGCACCATTTGGCAGCCTTTCCTTTGAGTTGGATCTCAGCAAGCCCTGAGCCCAGAGGAGCCTGGGGCGGGGCGGGGAGGCATGTTTATGTTTTTATTTTCCTCGTTTACTGTCTTCCTTTGACAATTGCAGCCTGCTACTTTTCAGTGGGAGCCAAAACAGTCTTTTTTTGATTCTTGTTCATGACCTTGACTCAGTACAACTGATTAAAATAAATTCTAAATATTTGTGTTATCATACAAGCAATAAGACCACATTTACAAAAACAACAAGATAAAAGTCTCTGTTCGATCAACCACTGCTAGCATTTGGGGGTATTTCTTATAATTGATGTAAAAAACAGTCCCTGGCCACACATGGTGGTTCACATCTATATTCCTAGCATTTTGGGAGGTCCAGGTAGAAGGTTTGTTTGAGGCCAGAAGTTCAAGACCAGTCTAAGAAACATAGTGAGACCCCATCTCTATAGAAACGTAGAAAAAATAGCCAGACATGGTGGTACCCACTACAGTCTCAGCCAATTGGGAGGCTGAGGCAGGAAGATCTCTTGAGCCCATGAGTTTGAGATTACAGTGAACCACAATGATGCCACTGCACTCTAGTCTGGGCAAGACAGGAAGACTTTGTGTCAAATCAAAAAATCAGTCCCTGGGCGGCACCTGTGGCGCATTGAGTAGGGCACCGGCCCCATATGCCGAAGGTGGAGGGTTCAAACTCCGCCTCGGCTGAACTGCAAAACAAAAAAATAAATAAATAAATAAAAAATCAGTCCCTGACTTATGGTTCAACATAGGATTTTTCAGCTTTGCAAGGGTGTGAAAGCAATAGGCATTCAGTAGACATTGTACCTTAAGTACCAGTACAACCTTTCTGTTTTTCACTTTCAGTATTAATAAATTACATGACATATTCACTTTATTATAAACCATGTTTTATGTTAGATGACTTTGCCCAACTATAGATTAACACAAGTGTTCTGAGCATGGTTAAGATAGGCTAGGCTAGCTCAGTGCCCATAGCACAGTGGTTATGGTGCCAGCCACATACACCGAGAGTGGCGGATTTGAACCCGGCCCAGGCCAGCTAAACAACTGCAACAAAAAAATAGCTGGGCATTGTGGCGGGCACCTGTAGTCCCAGCTACTTGGGAGGCTAAGGCAAGAGAATTGCTTACGCCCAGGAGTTTGAGGTTGCTGTGAGCTGTGATGTTACGGCACTCTACCGAGGGCGACATAATGAGACTCTGTCTCAAAAAAAAAAAGACAGGCTAGGCTAAGCTATGTTCAGTAGGTTTGGTGTAATAAATGAATTTTCAACTTCGTGTGTTCTACTTATGATGGATTTATTGGGATATAACCCCATGGTAGGTAAGAAGCATTTATTTCTCTTTTCTTTCCTTTTCTTTCTCTCTTTTTTTCTTTTTCTTTTTTTTTATTTTGAGACAGTCTCACTGTCACCCTGGGTACAGTGTGGCATCATAGCTCATAGCAACCTCAAACTCTTGGGCTCAAGCGATCTTTAGTCCCGTGAATATACACATACATATGTGGAACTCAGGTCAAATGAAATCTTACCTGGAGGCCCATTCCAGTCATCAGAACCATTAGCATATTAGTATTTATTGAGCACTTAACAGTGCCAGGTATAAGCGTCAGCTCTTTTCAAATGGGATCTCATTGAATTCTTCCAACAACAAAAATAGTTAATGTTATTAGCCCAATTTTATGGAAGGAAAACTGAGGTTCATTGAGTAAGAATCCTGTCCATGGTTGGACAACTAGTCAGTGACAGAGTCAAACCTAAAGCGTCTCTCACTCTGAAGCCCATTTCCTAATCATGGTATGAGCTTCCTGTAGAAGTGAAAGGCCTGGGGCCTGGAGACCTATGGAACACAGATCAAAACCTGGATCCATTCCTAGCTTCCTGCTTTCACAGATGGTGTTATGGAAGCTTCAGTATCAATTACCTGAGGTCACCTGTTAATAGCAGAGCTGGACTCAAACTTAAGCATCTCTTCTATCAGATGATGGAAGAACTTCTCATCAGTTCTCAGATGGAAAGGGTGTTAGGGAGATTAGGCAGGGTTAGGAAGATGAGGATGAGGGAGACCCTCACCCAAGAAGTGGAGGAATGGGACACAGAATTCCTGACCACTGCCCAAGAGCTGTGAAAAGATGATCTCAGCTTTGCCATTGTGACATCTTTGCAGAATTTCTCTTGTGCCTGAAGGCCTCTGTTGATATGGAGGACAGATGAACTGATGAATGATACTGTCTTTCGACGAGATAAATTATTTTTGAGCACACCTTCATTTCCTGCTGAAAATAAATTTTATTCCTTCCTCCACCACCACCAAATGTACTTCATTACTTTAAAGTACTTGGAAAAACTTTAAAAATCTTTCTGGATGTACAGTGGACCTTATTTTTTCTCTCTCCAGAATTTCTCCATGATCTGGAACAAAAGGAAGGGAACTTCTGTTTACTTAGCACCTATAGCATACAAGCCATTTTATCTTACCTCATTTGTTCCTCACAACAATACTTGTCAGGCATTGCACCCATCTTACAGAGGTGAAAACCAAGGCACAGAGAGGTTAAGGAACTTGCTTAGTCACTAGATTAGAACCAGGTTGTAAGATTTATAGGGTAAGCTCTTCCCATGCCAGCCTGCCACCTTGTTGATCTTTAGCTTCAGTGTGAGCACAGAGCTTATTTTCAGCCGTTACTGGCTGAACTGCTTTGTGAAGGATGCTGATGTACATGTTTGGAGCCTTCTGTTTGTAGAACTTAACTCTCCTCTCAATAACTATAGCTATTAGTCATGGTGGTCAATAACATGGCAGGAAGAAAGGCCTGGTTTGAGGACTCATTCCTCTTACTGCAGGTCCCAGCTTCAGACTGCCATATGAGGGGCAGTGACTTTGGAATTTGGATCTGGAGGAGCCTGCTAAAGGGCGAGGTAACTGAAACCACAGGATTGGGGGAGGCAGGTAGCTGTTCTGGTTGCTGCTAAGATGATCCTTAGGTTCTTATACATCTGCCCCATCCATCCATCCATTCATCCACGTGGCCTTTCAACACATAACCAGAACACAAAGTGGCAGAACTGGTTTTCTTGTTTGCTTTGATACCTCTGACTTTTTCTGATCTGTGTGGGCAAGTGGGGAGAACTGCTGACTGGTAGTACCTCTGCCTGGATTCACTTTGATTCTGGGCAGGTCACCTCTGTGAGAGTTGGGGATCTGGAAGAGACCATAGAGCTGTCCTGTGTAGATCATTTCCCCTCAGTGGGTCACAGAGGCTGGGATGGTGTGGTGACTTGCCAAGGTCAGATAGGGGCTTAAGTGGTAGATTTGGGATTGAATCCCAGGACACCACCACTCATTTGTAAAGTGGCAATGGGAATCTGGCTCTCTTCTCCTCCTAGGATTATAGGAAGGATCCCACAAGGTAAGTGGTAGAAAAGCACTTTGAGAAGTGAAGTCACCAGGCCAGAACTTCCCAGACTGCACCGGAGGCTCTGGCTGCTGGATTTATGCAGATACCTTAGTGACCGCAAGGGGTCAGCAGATGCTTGTGCTTATGTACTCAGCTAGGATCTGCTGGAAAACTCAATGCCTGTATCCTGGGGTCTGGGAGGTAGGCCAAATCACTTAATTCCTGGGGACCCCTAGCAGGAACAAGGGGCAGGGACACATCCCAGTCCAGCAACTTCTTGAGTCAGGAAGTGTCATTCTGGCTATTATAATTCAGAGCCTGGTCTAGTTTTGAAAGGAGTAGGCCTTGGACTACGACCTCCTGCCTGTCCCAATAACCTCTGGGCTTCAGCTCTCCCACCTGTAATTTAGGGACAGAGGACTTGTGGATGGTCTCTCTACTTCTATTTCTCAGATCCCGAGATGTGGCACAGTGCTTGCACATATAATGCACCATAAATACCTGCTGAGTAGAAAGGAAAAATCTTGTTTTGAGCAAAGCCAGAAATCTAGACTCATACAACATCATAATTGAGGGGAGTTTTACTTTACTAGTATATTTATTACTTTACAAAATGAATCCCAGTAGGATTCCTAAGCCAGTCTGCTTACCCAGGAGCATTTCCGAAGGTCACCAAGTCACTGTCATTCAAGTGCCTATACTCATTGGGTCAAGTCAGGTCTCCTGGCTGCTGGAATAACCTCTCCAAGGGAGCTTTGTGTCATAGGCTTTCTAAGTTCTCTCTATGGCTAAGCAACACTCACCTGCCACTTAATCTAGCACATGTTCCTTGAGTTCATATGGAAATCATCCCTGAGCAAAACTGACTCAAATCCTCTGCCCTCATTGAGCTTATATGTGATCTCTTTGTGCAGGGTTTGCCTCCTGCAACCCTTTGGCCACAAAATGCTGCCTATAAACCATCAGGGCTGTGTGCATCTCACTGCTGCAGTGATCTCTCCATTCTCTTATATGCATGGCCTCTGAAGTCTAATGGCCGAGTTGGAATCTTAACTCTGTTGTGCATGAGGGAGTTGTTTTACCCCTTGCAGTGTTAGCTTTCTTATCTGGAAACTGGGAATAATTGTGCTCACCTCATAGGCTTGCTCTGAGAACCCAATGAACTAATTTTCTCTTCTTTTTTTTTTTTTTTTTTGGAGACAGAGTTTACTATGTCGCCCTCAATAGAGTGTTGTGGCATCACAGCTCAAATTCTTGGGCTTAATCGATTCTCTTGCCTCAGCCTCCCAAAAAGGTGGGACTACAAGCGCCAGCCACAATGCCCAGCTATTTTTTTGTTGCAGTTGTCATTGTTTAGCAGACCTGGCCGGGTTCAAATCCACCTACCTCGGCGTATGTGGCCAGTGCCCTAACCACTGAGCTATGGGCGCCAAGCCACCAATGAACTAATTTTCAACAAGAATCTGATCTGAGGCCTGGCATCTCATGGGGTAAATGAGTAGAGGGTTGTGTCGACAGTTGTTGCTATACTTGGAGTTGATAGGTATGCTCCAAGAGACAGCCTGGTGTTAGGGAGTGAGAACCAGAATAAGAATCTAGAGGTCGGGGCAAGACCGAGACCCTGGGCAGCATACATCCCCTTTCTGGGCCTTGGTGAACTGCTCCCTTCCCTCATATTCAGTTAATCCCTTAGGAGGAAGAACTTGGACAGAGACAGAGCCACTTTTCCCAAAGGGCCTTGTGATACCCCCAAACCAGTGAAAACCTATTGGAATCCTGGTCATGAAGCAATGCTGGCCACCTGGGCTTTAGCCAAGCTTTCCTTGGATGATTCTATGGGGGTGAGTGCACTTGCTCCACAGGAATGAAATGGTCACAGGGAAGAATTGTTCCTTAGCTTTGTTCAAAAGTCAAGTTAGAGGGCAGCACCTGTGACTCAAAGGAGAAGGGCCCTGGTCCCATATACTGGAGGTGGTGGGTTCAAACCCTGCCCCAGCCAAAAAAACAAATAAAACAAACAAACAAAAAAACCCCCAAACTGCAAAAGTCAAGTTAGAAGGCTGAGAAGGACTCATTTCCTGGAACCTGCCTCCTTTTCCAACCTGATATCCCATGAGCCAGGTCACATGAATTTTCTCACTTCTCCAAAGAGGCCCCTAGATTTTCTTCCTCAGAACTTTGGATCCTACTGTTAACCCTTCAAGGAATGTAGCCCTCTCCTCGTTTCCTGAGGAGATTCATCTCAGACCTTTCAGGGCCTGGCTTCTTGTCCACTGTTTTCACAGAACCCACACTCACGTGAGCTCTTCTTTCTTTCTTTCTTTTTTTTTTCTTTTATTGTTGGGGATTCATTGAGCGTACAAGAAACCAGGTTACACTGATTGCATTTGTTAGGTAAAGTCCCTCTTAGAATTGCAGATTGTGGTTTGTTTTTTTTTTTTTGAGACAGAGTCTCAAGCTGTCATCCTGGGTAGAGTGCTGTGGCATCACAGCTCACAGCAACCTCCAATCCCTGGGCTCAAGCGAGTCTCCTGCCTCCGCCTCCCAAGTAGCTGGGACTACAGGCGCCCGCCACAACGCCCGGCCATTTTTTTTTTTTTTTTGCTTGCAGCCGTCGTCGTTTGGCGGGCCGGGCTGGATTCGAACCCACCAGCTCAGGTGTACGTGGCTGGCGCCTTAGCCTGTTGAGCCACAGGCGCCAAGCCATGAGCTCTTCTTTCTTACACTAGATTCCTCTCTGTCCGTTTCTCATACCTGTGCCATTGTCACCTGCTGACCTGTCTTAGTTCTCCCATCAGACTGGGTGCTTCTGCCAGGCAGGGGCTGAATAAATCAGGAAAAGGGAGCACTGGTTGACCCTTTCTTTCTGAAAATTGGATCATGCCAACCTACTGTGTTTTCCTGAGCTCTCAGGTCATGTCCAAGTTGTTTGTGTTCCCTTTCCTGTTGCTTCAGAGATTCTGCCTACTCTTATCACCAAGGAATCAGTTTTCAAACAAAATCTGTGGTTTCTAACACTCTAAGAAGAGATTGCTAATTAATAGACCTCCTGATGCTGATAGCAAGGGCATTGATTTGACTTACACTATGCTTTTCATAATGCTAAATTTAAGCACTTTGGGTGGGGTATGCAAGCTCCAGGGAGCCATTCCCACCATTGCTATGTTCCTCTACCTGACTGCACTTAACCTCCCTGACCCCTGAAGGCATATGAGGTGATCATCACCCCTGATGATCACCTCAAGGGTTAGAACAGTGATTCCTTTAAAATAACTAGTTTAAAAAACTTTAAAATCAGGCGGCATCTATGGCTCAGTGGGTGAGCACCTGCCCCATATATGAGGGTGGTAGGTTCAAACCCAGCCCCAGCCAAACTGCAACAAAAAAATAGCCAGGCGTTGTGCCGGGTGCCTGTAGTCCCAGCTACTCAGGAGACTGAGGCAAGAGAATCGCCTAAGCCCAAGAGCTGGAGGTTGCTGTGAGCTGTGACGCCACAGTACTTACTGAGGGTGACAAAGTGAGACTCTGTCTCTAAAAAAAAAAACTTTAAAATCATAACACACAAACTGATAAAAAATTTGAAGTATGAAAGGTATATAATAAAGGAAAACTTCCCTTATTTACCTTTCTGAGGCCGCTGCATTAGCTGTTTCTGTGTATCTTTCCCAAAATGTTCTCAGAGCATAGGCCCTTAATGTGGAGTTTATGAGTTTCCTAAATTATATGCAAAACTTTACCATCATATGCCTACTTAGGTTTTCTGTAGGTTTCATTTGAATTTTTTTTTCCCCCAAAAAAGAAGGGCTTTATTTCAACCAGTTAAGCCACAGCAGACTAGAGTCCAAAAATGGCCGGCCTTCCCAACTGGCTCTGTCTTTTCCCTTTTATCTCCAGTCAAGGGTTACTCATCCAAGGGTACCCTTCTCACTGGTCAGTTTGAATCAAGCTGGAGAAGGCTGGCACAGACTTTTACAGGAGCACTGGCTTTTACAGAAGCAGAAGCAAGGTTAGTTTCAAGGTCCCAGGAAGTTAAGTTTCAACAAATTCCTAAGAGCTGAGTCATCAAAGGGAGGATTTTGTAGGTGTGTCTTTGGGACTTTTGTGAGAAGACTTTTGTCTCTAGGACACACTGGATGGTTGAGACAGTTGTCAATCAGAAAAAATGCATCACATGTATTCTATGTGAAACATTACCAGTTCCTACAGGAACAAGCTGATAGACTCCAAGTTATAAAAATATATGGGGTCTCAAGGCGGGAATGAGAGAGGATACCCAGGAAAAGTGAGGTCTGAGAGATCATCTGAATCTTAAAGGGGTCTGTGATCCTGCACCTGACTTTGAAACCTCTAGCTCAAGCTGTTTGACTAGCACCTCAGTTTTCCTCCCATCACTCCTGAGACCCCACTGAAATAAAAGTGTAGAGATTTAAAAAGTACTGGGCAGAGGGCGGTGCCTGTGGCTCAGCAAGTAGGGCGCCAACCCCATATACCACAGGTGGCGGGTTCAAACCTGGCCCTGGCCGAACTGCAACAAAAAAATAGCCGGGTATTGTGGTGGGTGCCTGTAGGCCCAGTTACTCTGGAGGCTGAGACAAGAGAATGGCCTAAGCCCAGGAGCTGGAGGTTGCTGTGAGCCATGAAGCCATGGCATTCTACCAAGGGCGACAAAGTGAGACTCTGTCTCTAAAAAAGAAAAAAGTACTGGGCAGAGCCTGTGGCTCAAAGGAGTAGGGCGCTGGCCCCATATACCGGAGGTGAAGGGTTCAAACCCAGCCACGGCCAAAAACTGCAAAATCAATCAATAAATAAAAAGTACTAACCCCTCAATAGCAAGGAAAACTAGATGAAAGACTTTCTTTGACAAATATTCATAGAGTTCATATCATGTGTCAAGTCTTCTTCTGGGCTATGATTATCCAGCATGAAAGAAATGTGATAAAAATTCCTGTTATACTGGAGTTTACATTATAATAAGAGATAGAAATAAACCAAATCAATGATTTAGCAGGTGACAAGTGCTATAGACAAAAAGAAACCAGGAGGGAAGGCTTGGAGTACCCTGTTGTACATTTTTCAATTTTAGCTGAGAATGAATCACCAATGCTTGAGAGATTTCAGCAAGTGTTTAGAATATGAAAAATGGACAAGAGCTTGTTCAATGAATGAAATGTGTAGAAACAGCCACAAGAACATTCTTCTAGGTGGGAGGTAGTGTTCTTAAAGAACACAGGGGCCAGGCATTGTGGCTCATGCCTGTAATACTAACACTTTGGGAGGCCAAGATGGGAGGATCACTTGAGGTCAGGAGTTCAAGATCAGCCTGAGCAAGAGTGAGACCCCCATCTGTAGGAAAAAATAGAAGAATTAGGTGGATGTGGTGGCTCATGTTTTTAGTCCCAGGTACTCAGGAGACTGAGGCAAGAGCTATGAACTGTGACAACAACATTGCACTCAAGCCAGAGCAACAGAATGATGCTCTGTCTATGCCTCCCCCCCAAAAAGGACACTGGGATACTTTGAACTAAAAGTCAAAGTTAATAGGTTATGGTGGAAGGTGGGAGGTAAAAAGAAAAGAGGCAACTTTTACTTGCCATTTTATGAGGATTTTATTCTTTTGCAGTATTTTTTTGGGGCCAGGGCTAGGTTTGAACCCACCAGCCCTGGTATATGGGGCCGGTGCCCTACTCCTTGAGCCACAGACACTGTCCAGGGATTTTATTCTTTAAACTATTGAGTGAGTCCAGGGGTGTTTTGTATTATTATTCTTAAGACCTCCACATATTTTACAAAATTCTTTTTGTCTACTCATTATATGTTACACACAGACTTGCACACAACCTAGGACAGTAAGGATTAACTGCCCTACTTCTCCCCACACTTGTTTGCAAAAAATGCGGGTAGCATGTCTTCTCTCCACGGTCTTCTCTAAAGAGAACATTGAATTATCTATCTGAGATCAGTAGGGGTTTGCAGTGTGGATATTAGCACCAGAGATTAGAGCCCTCCCAACTCTACTATTTATAGTGATGCCCCACATAGAACTTCTAGCCAGAGAGTCTCATTTAGCTAAGGGACCAGAGTAAGATGGACCTAATTTATAGCGGAGGAAATCTATGGCAACCTCTTTTACAAGGTACTTGCTAACAGGCCTATGTCCAAAAAGTGGCAGATCTGGGATTTGAACCTTCCAAACTTGTGTCACATGCTGCCCTCTCTCCCACTTAGCTCATGCATCTCTCAGTGCCAGTTTTGAAGGGATGTTTGCCCTACCCATTCCAAATCTTTCCTAGATAAAACAAGGCGTAAACTAGCATCTATGTTTGTGTCTGTGGCTAATGAGAGGATCTGTCTAGATTTTGGAATGAAGACTGGATGGCAGCTGGGAGACTTAGGTTCTTATCTAGATAGTGGTGTCTACCTTGATGGGAGGACAGTGGCACCTGTCATCTCATAGGGCTGGCCTCAGGCGGAAGTGATAGCTGTGAACAGCTCTGCAGAGCAGGAATGGATCAGCTACCCCAGAGCCTCCCAGCCCACGAGGGCCGTTCCTACTTGGCACCACTTACCTTTTTAAGGCCCTCAAGGCAGCCTTGCAGGGATTCTTTTGGGTGGGCAGGAACCTGGAGGCTAGGGGCTAGGGTCCCTATTTACTACACAGATGAATAAGCTTTGGGGCTAGAGGACCTTCTGTTTGAGTCTTGGCACTCTGCTCACCATGGGTGTGCCTCTGGGCAGGCTTCTTGAGCTCTTTGAGCATCGATTTCCTCTTGAGTAAATGTTCGAGTCATGAAACCAATCTTACAGGGTTTTTGAAAGAGTAAGAGATGATATACATAAAAGGCCCAGTATTTTTAAACAAAAGAGTTTTATAGTAATATTCAAATATACACAAAATTGAGGAAAACAGTATGATGTATGCACATACAACTCATCACCCAGCTTCCACACTAGCAACACCTGGCCATTCTTTCATCTTTGCACTTCTTCCCTCTTTTTTATAAGTTAGATTATTTTAAAGCAAATCCCAAATACTATATAATTTATAATACTATATCATTTCACCCATAAATAAATACATCAATATGTATCTCTAAAGATAAAGCTTTAAAAAACATAAGCATAATACCACTAAACACATATAACAATTTAAAATGATTTCTTAGTATTCGCTATAATAATCTTTTGGCCTGCCATGACAAAAAAAAAATGGTTGACTCTGGAACAACATGAGTTTTAACTGCATAGGTCTACTTAATACATGGATTATTTTTTCAACCAATTGTTAATCAAAAATACGGTATTCTCCCTGAAATCCTTGTATACAGATGTCTGACTTTTCATACTCCTGGGTTACGTTGGTTCTTCAGGGCTGACTGTGGGACTTGAGTATATGTTGATTTTGGTATACGTGGGGGTCTTAGAATCAATCCCCCTTTTATATTGAGGGATGTCTGTATACTCATGCATCTCTGAATAATAGGAATACATTAGTTCAAGAGCAGCCTGAGCAAGAGTGGGACCCTATCTCTACTAAAAATAGAAAAATTAACTGGGCATTGTGGAAGAAACCTATAGTTCCAGCTACTCAGGAGACTGAGGCAAGAGGATTGTTTGAGCCCAGGAGTGTGAGGTTGATGTGAGCTGTGAGCCACACTCTAGCCTGGGTGGCAGAGTGAGACTCTGTCTCAAAAAAAAAAAAAGAAAAACAGCAGGGATACATTCAGAGAAATGTGTCGTTAGGCAATTTTGTCATTGGATGAACTTTATAGAGTGTACAGTGAGCTCTCCTTAATGTTGTCATTTGGTTCTTAGAAACTTCAACTTTAAGCAAAATGACATATAATAGAATCAGTTTTACCAGAGGGGTAATTCACATGAGCTCAGACAATTAAGTTCCAGAACTCATCCTAGAAAAAGTGCTACATACCTCATTGCTGAATATCACTATGATCACCTTCAAAGTACTCCCCTTGGGAAGCTTTGCACTGACTCCACTGCCTACTCCACCCTTCAAATCAATATTGAAACTCTTTCAGGAATGGCCATAAGAGCTGTCGTCATACGAGGACTGACAATTAAGTTCACGAACTCACCCTAGAAAAAGTGCTTTGAAGGGTGGACTCAGCACACAGATAGCGGCCCCAGCTGGGAATCAACTTCTTTCCCTTATGAATGTTATAACAAAAAGATGTTGAATGAAATGATGTCATTTTAGGACTTGCACAAACCTAGATGGTCTAGCCTACTACATATATAAGTTATATGGTATGGCCTAGTGCTCCTAGGCAACACACCTGTACAACATGTTACTGTGCTGAGCACTGTAGGCAGTTGTAACACAGTATATTTGTATATGTATTTGTGTATCTGAACATATCTAGATAGAGGAAAGGTATAGTAAAAATGTATTATATTATGTGATATTGTATATGCAGTCTGTTATTGATTGAGACATCATTATGTGGTGCATGACTGTACCATAGGTGGGTGACCATTACGGTATGCTGTAGACTGAGTGACACAGACAGAGAAATGTTTTCTTTACAAGTCTGGAGACTGGGAAATCCAATATCAAGGTGCCAGCCTATTCAATTTCTGGGGAGGGCTCTCTTCTTGGCTTGCACATGGCTGCCTTCTTCCTGTACCCTTGTTTGCAGGAAGGGAGAACAAACTTTCTTGTATTTCTTCTTATGAGGGCACTAATCTTATTGGATGAAGGCTCTCTACCAGTGTTTTTTCAACCTTTTTTTTTTTTTTGCATTTTTTCAGCCGGGGCTAGGTTTGAACCTGCCACCTCCGGTATATGGGGCCAGTGCCCTACTCCTTTGAGCCACAGGTGGTGCCCTCAACCTTTGTTTATTTCACAACACATTTGAACCTATAAACTTCGATGGCACATTTAAATTATGTTGATCAAAAAAAGGAGTAAAATGGTGGCACCTCTGGCTCAAAGGAGTAAGGTGCTGGCCCCATATACCATAGGTGGCAGGTTCAAACCGGTCCCTGGCTAAACTGCAACAACAACAACAAAAAAGGAGTAAAAGAAAGAATATACTTACTGTGCTTTGAACTTCTTTCAAAAATAATTTAATTAATGATCTTTAAAATTTTTTGTGGTGTACCAGTTAAAAGTCACCACTCTATGCTATACTTTCATTTACTTCCTTATAACAAATACAGTCATATTAGGTGTTAGAGTTTCAACATGTGGTTTTAGGGGGACACAGTTCATTTGATAAAATCTGATCTGTGTTCATTATTGCCTAATTGTCTCCAAAATGTATTTTTTATACTTGGTTGGTTTGAATCAGGACCCAAACAAGATTTATACATTGCATCTGGTTGATTTCTTTTTAAAATTGACAACATGTTTTCTTTTTTTTATTTTTATTTTTATTAAATCATAATTGTGTACATTGATGAAATCATGGGGCACAATGTGCTGACTTCATATACAATCTGAAATATTTTCATTGAACTATTTAACATAGCCTTCGTGGCCTTTTAATCACTATATAAAGACATTTATATTCTACATTTAGTAATTTTCACCTGTACCCTTCTAAGATGCACTGTAGGTGTGATCCCACCAATCATCCTCCCTCCACCCATCCTCACCCCTCCCTTCCCCTCCCTTGCCCCTTTCCCCATTTGTTGTGCTATAACTGAGTTTTAGCCTTCATATGAAAGCTATAGATTAGCTTCATAGTAGGGCTGAGTACATTGGATATTTTTTCTTCCATTCTTGAGATACTTTGCTAAGAAGAATATGTTCCAGCTCTATCCATGTAAACGTGAAAGAGGCAAAGTCTCCATCTTTCTTTAAGGCTACATAGTATTCCATGGTATACATGTACCACAATTTATTAATCCGTTCGTGGGTCGATGGGCACTTGGGCTTCTTCCACAACTTAGCAATTATTAATTGGGCTGCAATAAACATTCTGGTACAGATATCTTTATTGTGATGTGATTTTTGGTCTTCTGGATATATACCTAGTAAAGGAATTATAGGATCGAATGGCAGATCTATATTTAGATCTCTAAATAGTCTCCAAACATCCTTCCAAAAGGAATATATTAGTTTGCATTCCCACCAGCAATGTAGAAGTGTTCCCTGTTCTCCACATCCATGCCAGCATCTCTGGTTTTGGGATTTTGTTATGTGGGCTAATCTTACTGGAGTTAGATGATATCTCACGGTAGTGTGGATTGGCATATCTCCGATGATTAAGGATGATGAGCATTGTTTCATGTGTATGTAGGCCGTGCGCCTGGCTTCGTTAGAGAAGTTTCTCTTCCAGGCCTTTTCCCACCCTGAGA
>CAUYRH010110167.1:0-15458 GCA_963574655.1 Perodicticus potto
TTTGGGTAGGACTTTTAGTTTAACCTAAGGACATCTCTCAACTTGGAGAATAATTCAGCCCTCCACAGCGCCTCAAATCTGCTATGGCTTTGCAGCGCAGCAGCAAGAATGTTTAATATATAATAGATAAAAATTTCATCCAAAAAAAAAATAAAATAAAATAAAGATTCTTGCAAATCCCCCCCCCCCAAACACCATTTCGTATTGTCGTGTGCACCCATCCCTTGTGCTGTCAATACGTTACCAGATACTTAATTGGAAACGTAGGTCCAAAAGACTGAAACTGAAATCTTCACCCCAAAATGAAAAAAATAAAATAAAATGAGTAACTTGAGGTTTATGGCATATAGTTTAGGTAAACACACATACAGGAGAAAAGGGACGGGGAAATGGAGGTGTCGGGAGCAAAGCCGAGCGCCAGAACACATCCGGCCGGGCAGACGTTCACACAGAGTGCAGGGGACACCAGGAAAGCTCCGCGTGTCTGGAGGCACCAGATCCTTCCACGGCAGATCCAAGAACAGGGAGCTAAGGGGGGAGGCCTTTCCTGTCATTCCAGCTTCAGAAGCTCCACATCAAAGACGGGAGTGGCGTGCGGTGGGATGATGCCTGGGTGCCCAGTGGCACCAGATGCGTAGTCTGGAGATATAGTCAGTTTGGCTCTCTGACCTACACTCATCCGGGCAACCCCTTCTTCCCAGCCTCGGATCACCTCCTGCTTGCCTAGCATAAACTTAAAGGGCTTGTTTCTATCCCGGGAGGAATCAAATTTCTTTCCATCTTCGAGCATCCCTCTACTAAAAATAGAAAAATCAGCGGAGAATTGTGGTGGGCGCCTGCAGTTGCAGCTACACAGGAGGCTAAGGCTTGAACCCAGAAGCTTCAGGCTGTTGCGAGCTAGGCTAACTCCACAGCACTCTAGCCTGGGTCAACAGTGAGACTCGGTGTAGTGTACCACGCACGTCTGGCCGCGCTTCGGGAAGGTGCGCCCGTCTCCGGGGGAGATGGTCTCCACCTGCACTCCCACGGCGGCAGCTGACGCTGAGCAGACGGCGCGACTGGAAGCGTGGACCGACAGGGACCTGACAAGTATTTTCTTTATATAAAGAGAGAAACCTGGCTATATCAATGAGGTGAACCAATGAGTTAATGTGTACCTGGGAAAAGTTTATTTTAGGACACTCTTAAAAGTTGTTTTTTCTTTATTAGAAAACTCCTTTTGTGTTGTCTTGAATTGTATTAAGAAACAGCCATGTGGTATGATTCAGGTATTTATTGAGATATAAATTGTGTTTATTATGTTTCCAGACATCAAAAAATTACTTGGAAATCCACATGTGCAATGCGGACGTTTCTGAAAAGAATGTTCTGACTTTACATTATCTGTTCAGACCCTGCTTCCTTCAGTCTACTCCTCGTTCAGGCTCCACTACCTTGTATGTGCCTAATATCATTCAGCCATGTTCACAGATCCTTTTACTTTTCATTGTCTTGAGCTGTACCTTTTTATGCCTATGGACATTTTAGGTTTTTTCATTTAGGCAAATGTTCTAAACATTTCAATTTTATAACTATATATTCTTTGTACAATACATGATAAATGCAGTGTAGAAGAAATTATGAATGGCCAGTGCCAAATCTAAACCTGTAAAATTGAAGTAAACTGAATCAATAGAAAATATTGATTTCTAAACAGAGAACTAAGCTTTGTATCTCTTCACAAGCACAAGACCTGAATACACTTTCTTCTCTTACTCTGCCTGGGTCAGATATGACTAAAATGAGTATCTTGATTTGTAGTTTCAGTGAACCTGAAGTCAAAGACTTAAGTCTTGGTCATTATAATATGACTAATCAGAGTGAGAAGATAGAAATGTTTTGGGAAATCATGTGAAAACCTTATGTCATAAAAAGAGAAAATTTACATTAGACAGAGCTTATCTGCAACAACCCACTAAAGAAAGAAACAGAGGCCTGACTGCCAAACAGTTGACTCTAACCTCTGAAGCTGTTGAGCATTTCTCGGATTCAAGTGATGCCCCAAGATGTGACCTCTGAATTCATCACTGGGTCTTTAGCATCTGCCACAACTCAGTCCTGTTAAGATATGAAGGCTATAACCCAACTATAGCACAAGAATATGGGGAAAGGAGGAAGGGAGAAGAGGGGAGGGGGGAGGAAGGGTAATTGGTGGGGCCACACCTATGGTGCATCTTAGAAGGGTACAGGTGAATACTAAATGCAGAATACAAATGTCTTCATACAATAGCAAAGAAAATGCCCTGAAGGCTATGTTAAACAGCTTGATGAAAATATTTCAGACTGTATATGAAACTAGCACATTGTACCCCTTGATTGCACTAATGTATGCAGCTATGATTTAATTTAAAAAAAAAAAAGATTGGCATCAGTTACACTCCAGGCCCAATATTAATTATGTAAAAGTCATTAGAAAGACTAATATATGTCTTCAGAATTCTGTTGTGTGAAAGTCTCCCAAATGATTGGTGACGCAGGGGAATGAGTCCTGCAATGAAATAGTCTGAGTAATAAGGAGGACCACTTACACTGTCATAGCAAGTGGCAAACTTTATTTCTTCCACCAAAGCTTATATAGGCACATAACTTGATCAATAAATATATGACTTAAACCTGGCCCCAGGCCTCTTACTGCCTGGTACTTACAGGCTTACAGATAAATCAAATTAACTGATAACCACTTTACTAACATTATGTAAAGCTATCCTTATGGGCTAAGGTTTAACTGGCTTAACTGATAACTACTTCACTATAAGTTATTCTTATGCTAAGTGATCAAAAACAAAACCACAAAACAGGGTTTTGGGGAAATAAGCAGTTGAAATGCTTGATCCTTTAACAGATCATTTGGAGGCAGTTAATCATCTTTAGGGAGTAGTCTGGAAAATCCTGAGATATACAGGTATCTGCTTGCAGACCTGCCTCCCCGAAGCTCCACCCTAAATCACTTTTACATGATTAGGTTTTAAGCCACATATGGAGTTCTGTCCAGGATTTTTTCCTTTCTAACTCATAAAAGATTTTAAACTTGCCTTCACAAAATGGAACCTTTTAAACGTTTACTTATAGGCTTTTCGCCTATAGAATTCTCCTATTGTTTCATTAATTGGATGTACATTTTGACACTCTTGAGTATTTAACAAATGCTACCCTTTTCGTGAATTTAACTTATATCTCATTCCAACTTCCCCATTGTTCTCCGGCAATATTCAACTTCTAAAATTTATTGTGGGTGATTCCCTCCTTCTGCCTCTCACCGTGCCTCACATTATGCAAAGATCCTGGGTATCTTACAGAGACCAGAAAACTCAGGCATAGCTCTTGGGACTTCCATCAGAAGAAGTCACCCATAATAAAGCCAGTGCCTACAAGGGAATGTCCAGCAAGGCAGAAGGCTTTGCTCTTTCATGCACAAACAAGAGAATCTAATCAGAGCATGACAGTCCTGGTCCTGAGTGTCTGAGGCAGCCACTGTCCTTTGAGGTCCTGCCTCCGGCTGGGGGTGCTGTGGCAAAGCAGGGCCTGCCAAGGCTACTCAGAGGAGCAAAGACCCCTCCCATTCCTATCCTGAGGGCATGTTCCCCTTTCCTCTGTCTTTTCACCTTCCACCTTCCTAGAAGAGGGGGCTCCTCTGTGGCACCTCAGCATAGTCTCCCTATTAAGGTTTATTGGACCATGGCTGAAGATGATCAGTGAAGTGGGTAGAAGGAAGCCCAGAATAGCCAAATGTTTTTATATATATTTGAATTTAGCCACTTCAGAAGGAAAATTCCAAAACCTAGGAGGAGAAGGCCTCAGAGGCTCTTTTGAAACAAAACATCCCCAGAGAACAATGTTGATAGCTTAAAACATATACGTCCACTTCATTAAAAAGAGAATGACTTTCTCAGAAATAGCAGATCCTTAGTGCAAACTCACCTTTCCAATTTGTTCAAGTCCTGCAAAGGAAGGAAAAAGTCGTTAATCATGAGAATATGTTCTTATGCATCTTCTATAGTATTTTAGTTTTGTGTTTCCATGATATTTTGCATTATTTCCCTCTAAGCAATCTTTCCATGTTATGTTTAGAATCTAAACTGAACCAGGAGAGGCTTCCTCAGTGTGCACTAAGAAAGGGGCAGGAACATGTGGTAATGAGGTACAAGGAGATGTAGATTCCCAGTGTCACTCATCTCCCAGTCTGGTTCCCCAAAAGAGGGCTGACCACATATGACAATTAAAACGAAACAAGGAAACATATAAAATTCTTTAAATTAGGTATCAAATTCTACAAATTTTTCCTGGACAAAAGGCAGAGCCCTAATGCTGTCACACCTTGTTTTTATGTGGGCCAACTGAGAGTGATGATGGATTAGGGAACAGGACTTGAGTATCGCCTCAACAAAGTTCACTTTCCCCGGCCTACAGCTTTGTTGCTTTTGCATAATCTTTCTGTATGGACGTTACTCCCGAAGCTAAAGAGAATTTTGTCCTATGTTAGCCACTGGAACGATGAAAATCTCCCAAACATGACAGGAATCTGTAGAAATAAGTGATAGGGCAAAAAATGGTGAGTCCTAGAGCAAGTGCCACTCGGCTAAGTCCAGGTATCAGCAGGTAACATTTCAATGTCCTGGCAACACAACCCAGCACAGGATTCCTGTCTCAGGATGGACCCTTCCCCTCACCTGCAGCAGCTCCAGGTCAGGCCTGTGGCGCATCTCAGTCAGCTCTATGTACATGTGTCTCAGCCTTTCTTTCTGTTGGGTCATTCTCACTTCACTGTCTTGGAGTTGTTGGAAAATCTCCTCTGCTTCCCTGTCCAGTAACTCTAGATGTAGTTTCTCCTCCTCTTGGAAAAACAGATGCATCTTCTGATAGTGCTGCCTAATCATCACTTTCCTCAAGACCACATTGTCCTTGAATGATATTCAGATAAAGGATTACAAGTTTTCACTCTCAACAGAAAAGAGAAGACTTCAAATAATTGTTTCCTATCATTATGCAAACAATTAATAAGCATTTTGCCTCATCTCTGCAAAACATCTTGCATATTTGCTAGTTCTTGCTGTCCTTTCTTTTTCCATGGCCCTATTCTCTCTCCCTGTTTAAATCGAAGTGTCTGAAGGGTCCTGGCTTCCCGCCCTCTGATACTTCTCCACCGTTCTTACTACAACAATATTTCCTCTCTGACCTGGATCTTCCTTCTTTTCTATGGTTCCTTTGCCTGATTTTCCTATATATCAAAAAACATTTAGGTACACACAATATTATGCAGATTTTAAAAGCTTACTATATAGTGTAAATATTGTTTTTCTCGCCTCTGCTTCCAACTCAAACTTAGCTTAATGTTGTCTTATCCTTTGGCAATTTATTCTAACACCCAGCATACCCTGTTTATACTAACTTTCTTAGCTGTAGCTTATATTGACCCAAATATTTTTCGTGAATTTTTTGTTTTATGAAAACATGATATCCTTCCTATATGCCTATTTATTTTTAATTTCTGATTTATCATTTGAAATAACAACTTTTCCCTGGTGAGGGGGAAGGATAAAACTAGGAATTGGAATTAAGTTAAAAAATACAAGCCAGCCACATGTCAATCTGCATAGAAACAAAGAAAACTTCATTCTTACCATGAATAAGTGAGTTTTGCCAGTTTCCTCATTTAGATGGTTTTGCATTTCCTGAGTCATTGCCCATAAAGAGTCCATTTTTTCACAAGTTCCTCCTGCAAAAAAACAAGATCTTTAGCAATAATGAGAATAGTACAAATTTTATCCCTTCATCTAGGAGAAAAGACTATACTTCAGAGAACAGTAATCTTCTTTTAAATGGAATGGTCAGAATTATCCAAGTTAACCAAATTAGTTTGTTATATTTGAGAGATCAATCATAATAGATCCCTTAATAAAACATTGGAAAGTACACTACAGATAATGCAACCCACTTCCTGAGAAATTGGCATTTTTCTTTCCTGACTATGGAGTAGCCAGGCTTACAACAGAAACCAGCTCCATGGTCCTGCCACTTGCTCCACAGCTACACCAAATCCACACATTTGACAATTTGCAGAGTCTAAGGAAAGTCCCTTTAGCATAGGATCAGCACAGCTGCCATGGGAGTACTCAACATCAGAAAGAGCATTTCTTTCTTGGGATATACATTCAAAAATCACTATTCCCACCATCCCCATTTTTAACTTTGTTACCATCACCCTTCATCTTTCTCTCTGATTTAGGATCTTACAGATTCCAAATGACATCAGAGGCATCGCTTACCCTGCACGGCTGAGCAGCCCATTCTACCAGACGCTGGCTGTGAGTCGCATGCTCTGGTGCCTTGGAGCAGGACCTACGGAGCAGTGTCTCATCCACCTCACAGAAGAGCCCCTTCACCTCCACGTGTGCCCCACAGATATGCTCTTCTGAGATGTGGACCTGCTGAGGTCTGGCCTGCCTGGCAAGGGAAATCAGCTTCTTGACTAGGAAATTGGTTTTGAATTCTGCCTCCTGGGATATTTCCCTGCACTGAGGGCAGCTCATCGGGGACACCTCCCAGCAGAGATAGAGGCAGGGCCAGCAAAAGTGGTGCCCACAGTCTATGGCGACAGGGTCTAGAAAGTAGTTCATGCAGATGGGGCAGGTGAGTTCATTCTGGAAGGCTTGCCAGGTGTGTGAATACATTTTTCCCAAAATAAAATCTAAAAAATGAGAGAGAGATTCTGTCCTGGTGAGGTTTTAAAAAAAATATTTTAACAGTTCTGGTTCTCTGCCAGAGCTCTGTTTAATCTTCCTGTTAATTTACTTCTCCCCCTACTCCAGTACAAACCTATACATGCTAAATGCAGACAAGCTGGATTCATACAGTTGTCCCTCAGTAGCCATGGAAGGTTGATTCCAGGATTCCCTGATTCCACATCCTGTAAACAAAATGGCGGAGTATTGCAAATAACCTAGGTCCATCCTCCCAGGGACTTTGGACATCATCTCTAGACTACCGGTAACACTTAGTACCATGTTAATGCTATGTAAATTGTTATAGGGTATTGTTTAAGACAGTGGCAAGAAAAAAAAGTATGTACGTGCTCAATAGAGAAATTTTTTCTCCCAAATATTTTTGATCTGTGGTTCATTGAATCCGTGTCTGCAGAACCTACTGATAAAAACAGTTGACTGTTCTATGATATGTTCTATGATATAGTCAGGCCCAGTGGCTCCTGCCTGTACTCCTAACACTTTGTGAGGCCAAGGTGGGAAGATTGCTTGAGGCCCATGTGAGACTGAACAAGAGCTAAACCCCATCTCTACAAAATTAGAAAAATTATCTAAGTATAATGGTATGTGCCTGTGGTCCAGCTACTCAGGAGGCTGAGTCAAAAGGTTTGATGGAGCCTAGGAGTTTGGGGTTGCAGTGAGTTATGATGACATCACTGCCTTCTAGCTCAAACTTCAGAGATACAATCAGGACCAGAAAAAAAAAAGGAACAACCTGAAATGGATAACAAAGTCCTAAAATTTTAGTAATAGGGAAAGCAGCCAAATGAAAATGCTCACAAAACTATATGATACAAACAAATATATGATATGTGCTCTAGTTACAGATACTTTATTTTCACATCATTTTAAATAACTAGGAAAACTACTTGTTTGCTTGAATAAAACTTCAGTGATGTATCAATTTAAAGTAAAATATAATTATTATAGAAAGTGAGCAAGAAGAGTTTCCTTTAAATTCCATACACACCTGAATCGCCTCTCAGTGCTCTAAGTCTTAGAAACTCTGATAGATTTGTCAATATCCAGGTCAGCAGTATCTCTTTGCTCTGCAAAGCCCAGCAGCCACTAGTTCATTAGGTCTTCTCTGGAGAAGTCCTTCTGAGGACTGACAAGTGGGCTTTTTATGTGGTTTGGCTCACCACACCCACTTCCCATGATTTGTCTTCCAGGAAGAAATACAAATGCATGATTAGGTTCCATGGACAGGTGTGAAACTGGTTGATTGGATTCTCAAAAGATAGAAGACCACACCCAGGGGAATAACATAGATGCAGTTGAGTCTGATGCTGGAACGTTCACCTGACAAATGGGTGGAGAGAAGCTTTTGCTGAAACAATTTTCTTGCAATAATTTTTATTCTACATTGACCTCACAATTTTCAAAATTTAGTTTTGTATTCTAGTATTTGAATTCATGATTGCTTGTTAAATCCTTACCCATTATTTATCCGAATATGTCCAACAATAAAACATTCACTAGGGTAACCAAAACATCTGATGCCATATAACTCTGTCATTGAAAAAAGGGTACCAAGGAACCCAATTGTATTTGGAATAATTGTATGCATTAGAGTTGGTGAAATTGCTTGTACAAGGAGTTTTCTCTTTATTTGCCTTCTGCATTTCATGACTATTTTGTTTTGATTGGTTTATATAAAATTAGAATCTAGTTTTTAGACTTTTATACCTTGGTACATAATTTTAAACTGGGCATTTTACATGCATATGTATGTATCTATATGATATCTAGAACAATGTGTATACTTATATCAAAATATCATGATATAATTATTTAAACACCATTAACCGTATAAATGTCTTTAATAAATAGCATATAAAATTGTGTTAACAGGTCTGCCATGCCGCCTGAATTTTGTTGTCATTTACCACAGTTTAATAAATCCACATCATTATTAAAAAAAATAAATAAATAAAATGGAACCACAACAGAGCAACTGCTCGAAGTTTGTTTAAAGTTTGCTTTTTCCCTTCAACGTGCAGGTAGAGCCTCTGCGAGTCCCCAAAGGGTGTTCTCACTTCCTCCCACACACAACATTACATCTTTAGGGAAAAGATCTCCACACACAGCCCAGGACCTGGCTCCTGGTCCACATTCCACAGGACATTCGATGACAGGACCTTGGATAGAGACACTTCCATGCTCAGAGCCTTTGTTTTCCTATCTGTTACAGTGGGGCAGAGAACTACCAAAGTCAGACACAGAGAAACGCTGTGGCTTCTCCTCTCGAGTGCCAAAATGCTAAGGAGCAGAATATGAGAGAGTATTTCCAGGTGTGGCATCACACTGCCACCCCCAGGCTGATCAGAGATGTCCCAGAAATTGATGGAGCCCAGGACACCCTAGATCCCAGCCACATTTATTCAAAGGCTGAATAATTTACATACTAGTAAACATTTATGCCATTCATTCATTCATACACTCTCACTCAACAAATAACCCATTCAATACCAAGCCTGTGAAGAGAAAAGAGTCAGAAACGTATGCCTGACCCTTGCCTTCCAGGAACTTGGCTGAGCATGGTGGTGCACACTTCCACTCCATGCTACTCAGGAGGCTATGATAGGAGGATCTCTTGAACCCAGGAGTTCAAGTCCAGCCTGAACATCATAGTGAGACTCTACCTTGCTATGACCAGGGAGTCCATGAAAAGCTTCATAGAAGAAGTCTTGAAGAGGGAACAGTGGTTAGAGAACAAGGTTGGAGAAGGAGGACAATGAGAGGGCAGGAAAGGACCTTTAAGGAAGAGGAAGCTACCTGTGCAAAACCTACCAAGTGTCTGGAAATGACGGCTTGTTCTGAAGCACCAGAGCAAGAGTGTGGAGAGTGCCCCACAGCAGTGTGGTGGCGGCCTGGCTGGGAGGACAGATGTCAGCAGAATCCAGGCTCCACCTAAACACAGTCTTGACTAGCCAGACTCCCAGCTCTGAGCTGCTCCTTACCTCTAAAATAGGAATCCTGAAACCCATTCCGTGCAGGGTTTTTCTAAGGACCAGAGAGTATGAAAAGTGCCTGCCTGAGGAACATGTTCAATATGATAATGAGCTGTTGTTGTTATATTGGAGCTGGATCATAAGGTGCTAGAGAGCTTTTTATCCTATGAGCAATGCAAGAGGGGAAGGATTTTAAACAGGGAATTACACAGTTATATTTGTATTTTACAGAGCTCTCTGTGGACCTGACAGTTAATTAACCTTGGAACCTCCTGAAATTCTGTCTAGACCATTCTGTGTAAATGTATACATGCATGTATGCTTTACTGGAGGAAGGGTGCCTAGTTTTCATTAGGTCTCAGTGAGCCTATGACCCCATAAAGGCTGAGAACCACAACCAAAGGGAAAGTTATGTTGGACAGATGGAAGGTGTAAAAAGTATTTAAGCTGACCTCTGGAGAGGACCACATGGTGAGAAATGCAACCTCTGACCAAAAGCTATGTGAATAGCCCGTCTTGAAAGTGGGTCCTCAGCTGACTGCAGCCGTAGCCAACATCTTGACTGCAACCTCATAAAAGACCCCAAGTAAAGTCCTTTAAATGGGAGGGAGGGAGAGAGAGAGGGAAGAGACTTTAAGCCATAAGCATATAATTAACCATATCTTGATTCCTGATCCATAGATACTGTATGGAAATAATAAATGTCTATCATTTTAAGCCCCTCATTTGAGGGTAATTTGTTACCCTCAAAAGAGCAAAGATAACTGACACGTTCCTCCAATTCACTACAACTCAATGCCTGGGCATCACTGCCTTTGGTTTACTTGAGAATCAAGTTTTTATATAAAGTCCTTTGTAATATTTCCACTTATAGACACAAGCAAACTGACTTCAGAGTCTAGCTTCTAAGCATTCCACTCTGCTACCTCCCTCCTTCCCCTATGCAGTAATATAACATTGTGAATGAACAAAATGCTTTTATCTACCTAATCACACTCCATCCTATAGGAACTCTGGGGGAGGAGAGTAGTTACTGCTCTATTTCTCTATTTTTCAGTTAATAAAACTCAGGATCAGAAAAATTGAAATGATTTGTCCAAGATCACATAGACACTAAGTGGTAGCTGGGACTCAAACCAAGTCTTCCCCCTCAAAATCCCAGGCTCTTCCTAGCAGTCTGCTTGGGCTGCAACACAGCACAAATTTGGCAGCTTAGAAATTTATTCTCTCACAGTTCTTAAGGCTGGAAGTCTAAGCTAAGGTGTCAGCAGCGTTAGAACCTTCTGGAGGCATCAAGAGAGGTCAGCTCCACGCCCTCCTAGTTCGTGTGGTTCCCGGCAATCTTCGCATACTCCTCGGCGTGATGCATCACTCCAGTGTCTGTCTCGGTTGTCACACCATGTTCTGTCTCAGTGTGTCTCTCTTCTCCTCTTGCAAGCACACCTGTCATATCAGAGTAAGGGACCACTTTAATGACCTTGTCTTAACTTCTTAATAACGTCTGCAAAGACGCTTTCGAAGACCTTTCCAAATAAGGTCACATTCACGAGGATGGAGGCCTAGAGTTTCAATGTGTCCGGGGTGGGGCACAGTTCCTCCTTAGCGGATGATCGAGACAGCATCCCTAGACTGGGCCTGAACTGAGTTCTCAGACCTGCTGGTGCAGTCTTTGTCACGCAGTGTAACCTGGGAAACAAGCATTCTGGAAGAGTGCAGCAGCGAACTCACCAGGGGGCACCACTTGACCAGAAAATAACACAAAAATACTGGTGGTTTTATTAAGTTCCCATAAGGAAATTTGTTCTGTAACTTTATTTCTTAAATTAGGATCTTTAAAATTTGATATGTCATAGGAAGGCAAGGATTTCCTGATTCTTTAATCACAGATTTCCACAGCAGCTTTAAAACTCATGCTTCCCCTGCCAGCCCCCAACCCCCACCCCGCCCAGGTAGTAGTAAATTACTGGTGGGTCCACAAGACCCTTGAATCTCTCTGAAATGCCAGGAAGAGCTAAATTAGAGGTGTCAGGAGCTCCCCACTGCACCTTATATTCCTGTTATACCCTTAACAGTAAGTTGAAAGTAGGATGGTCAATCTCCCAGAGCTAGAACCAATCTCCTATCTCTGGGAGGTATTTCCAACTCTAAGCAAAGCTGCACAGAAGTGAGATCTCCCTCAGGCTGCCACTTCCTTGCTGGCCCCATCACTCCCTTTGTCCTTCCTGCTCCAACATGAAGTCCACAAACCCCACTGCATACCAGATCCCAGAGAACACCCGAGTTCCAAACCACGTCTGCCACAAACAAAATTTCTAGTTCCTTTAAAATGTACAGTCGCTCTCCTCTCACCATTGAGTAAGGAAACTCCTGTCCATAACGTAAATGAAATGTGGAATTTTTTAAAAATGATCAAGAAGAAGGCTGGGAGGAAACCCACAGAGCAGTGTCAGGATGTGCAGTCTGTCCTGTCCCTCCTGTAAATCTGTTCCTGGAGATTCTGGTGCTTAGAATTTCACACAGTCGCGCCTCATCTGAGATGAGGTAAAGGCTCAACATATCCTCTCCATGGCTATCTTTACTGTGTTTTTATAAGCAGTTGTTTGTTCATTCATTCATTCCACAAATACCTTTTGGGCACTTAAAATGTGCTTGGCACTGGGACAGGTGCTGGAGGAGAGGGGAAAAGACAAAAACAGAGAACAACAAAGCTCAGCTCAGCTCTCCGCTCACAGAGCTGTGCCCAGGCTGGAGCAGTGGTGTCATCACAGCTCACAACAACCTCAAACTCCCGAGCTCAAGCTATCCTCCTGCCTCAGCCTCCTGAGTAGCTGAGACTTCCGGTGTGCACTACCATGCCCAGCTGATTTTTCTATTTTTGGTGCAAAACGGGTCTTGCTATGTTGCTCAGGCTGGTCTTGAACTCCTTGTCTCAAGTGATCCTCCCACCTCAGCCTCCCAAAGTACTAGGATGACAGGCGTGAGTCACCACATTCAGACAATTCCTAGAGAATTGTGGCAGGAAAAAAAAAGTAACTGAACAGATTGTGTTTTAAAAGGAAATCAACCATCTCAACAGAGAGGATCAAGGAAAAATTATTAGTCAAGATCCTCCCCCAGAAAGGTGAGAAAGTGCAGGAGGGAGGGTGAGGCTCAGGAAAGAGCAGGGGGCATCGCAAAGCCCCCCCCTTCCACTGATTTTGGAGGCCGCTCTTGCTTGCTGAATTTTGATTGCTTCCTCTGGATAGAAAGCTTGGGCTGACTGAAGGAATATGTGGATGACTCCTGTAGGGAAAGGGAATGGCCTCCCCAAAAAACACGTATAGCTTAAAATTCAACCCATGGTGCTCTTCACTTCTCCTCTCCTCCTTCTCTTCCCCCTGTCCCCCCATGTCTTCTCTCTCTCTCTCTCTCCCTCTCTCCCTCTCTCTCCCCCCCCTTAATGCTGCTCTGCAGCTTCCCCACCAATAAAGACCTTTCGTACAAGCCTTAGTGGTCTGTGAGGTTTTGTGCCTGTCCAGTGCCATCTTTCATCTGGTGTCAGAAGCGGGATCTAATTAGGGAATGCTCCAAGTTCCTGAGAGCTCTCTACCATCTTCTCGCACTCCCGGCATTCACCCCCATCTTCGGCTTGTGTCCAGCCACCAAGGCACCATAACCAGCATGCAACACCACCTCCTCTGAACTCAGTAAGTACCCCATGGGAGCGAGTTTTCCTAAATCATGGGCTAGGTTGCTTACATTCCTGGCGATTCACCCATCTAGAGGCTTGAGTTCCCAATTCCCCTTAACCTTGCGTGGCCTAGCATAGCCTTCCACACCTCACACGGAAATTCCTGGCACCAGGTCTCAAGTTCTCCTCGGCCCCATGGGTCTCACACAGATTTAAGTATGACAGTCATATCTTATTCTGCGTCCCGTTTCTCAGCCACAACAATGCGGTGGAAGACGTTCCCCGTTTTTGTTCTGGTCCACGCGTGATTCTGCTCACACTTTATTTCCGCGACGAATCGCCACGGGTGCAAGCTATTCTATCCCACCTAACTCCCCCTTAAGGTACTTATTACGCCACCTGGTAAAATTAAGATTAATTAAACTCTCTACCCAGGTTTGGTCACTTTACAAACTAAATAAGCAAAGTATCTGACCAAGCTATAGTTCACTTAATTTTCTCTAATCCGAAACTTATATAATTATTATAAGCACCTTGGCAAAAGGTCCCCTACACTCAAAACTCTTATCTTAAGACCAAGCCTAATTTACATTCAAATGATTCCAACATTCTTATAACAAAGAACTGTTCCTACTCTCCATCTGGCTATTCAAACATCCCGCCATACTAGGCTCCTCCCTCAGCCACACAATTGCCTCCACCCTCTATCCCTCCTACTTCCCCAGCAACCAATCTAAACTTGTCTTCTGACTCCTCCCATCCTGACACCTCCCCTCCAACTGAAAAGCTCTTCATCTTGTCCCTCAGTCCACTTCCGACTGCTCCAAGAAACACTTCCGCACCTCTTTACCCCCTTTTTCCTCTAGCTCCTCCATATAATTCTACAGTAACTTCCACTACTTATCCTTAACTTCCCTCCAGTCCCCTCACCCACTCCCGCTCCCATCGGGCTCCAAAATTAGAAAAACCTTCAACTCTCTCTCACTTCCTAGCCCCACTCCATGAAGTAACTGATGCAATTTGTTTATTCCTTTCCCATAGCTAAACTCACACACCTTAAAGTTAAACTTTAAGTTCCTTTACTTCTAATCCTTCTCGTTTTATTCAAAAGTTTCAATTTATTACTATATCCTATGAAGTAACCTAACATAATATTTTTATTGTTTTGACTAATACCCTAACCTCTCTGACAAGCGCGAACGAGTGTGGGAGAAGGCGAAAGAGGCAGCAGATCAATTTCATATATCAAACAATGAGCATCCTACAGATAACACCATAGTCCTTAACTCCCAACTAAATTAAATTATAATAATAATGTGGGAAGAGAAGTAAGGACATTTTTATTACCTACATTCTTTTGCGGACTTAAAGCTTCTGCCAAAAAGGCTACAATTATGATAAATTAAGGAAAGTCATACAAAATAAGTCTAAAAATCCTTGAGCTTTCCTCCAACGCCTTCCAAGGCTTTTGTTGAATATACTAATTAAAATCCTAAAACAATAAGTGGGAAAAACAATCTCATAATTTATCTCTTTAACCAAAGTTACCCTGACATTGAACTTAAACTAAAGCTCTTGGAGCACGGACCCCTGACACCCCAGGCGGTGATCTTAAACACAGCCTTTAAAATAAACATTACAGTGTGACTAAGGCCATCATTTCTAACCTGCCTAAGTCAGGAGCCAAAAGCTGCTTCATAACTCAACCACCTGGACCATGCTACAAATGCAGTGAAGACCACTGGGTACAATGTTACCCCAATCCTAAGCCCACACCAGGGCGATGCCTTGTCTACAAAAAAGAGCCATTGGAAAGCTGACTGCCCCTTGGCCCAGAGAGGCCGTAGGGCCAGCTGACCGCGGCTCCTCCAGCAGACTTGTTAAAGCTTGCCTCTTCTGAAGACTGACGAGACCTGGCTTCTCTCACCTGATGAAGATCATCTCTGCAGAGCCAAGGGTAACCCTGATGGTGACAGGTAAAAATGATCGCCTTTTCTTTTAAACACAAAAAAACTAACTTTTCAGCTTTTAAAAAAA
>CAUYRH010110171.1:0-20162 GCA_963574655.1 Perodicticus potto
AAACAAGTAATGGTTTGGCTATTTTTTTTTTCATTTAAAAAAAGACAATTTTTTAATTTCATTGTATTTTTTTCCAAATTTTTTTTATTTACAACAAAAATTTTTTTTTTTTTTTTTTTTGAGACAGAGCCTGAAGCTGTGTCACCCTCACAGCAACCTCCTATTATTCCTGGGCTCAAGCGAGTCTCCTGCCTCTGCCTCCCAAGTAGCTGGGACTACAGGTGCCGCCACAACACCCGGCCATTTTTTGGTTGCAGCCATCATTGTTGTTTGGCGGGCCCAGGCTGGATTCAAACCCGCCAGCTCAGTTGTACATGGCTTGTGCCTTAGCCTGTTGAGCCTCAGGTGCCGAGCCTGTAATCTTTATTACATCTTTTCCTCTACTAATTTAGGGCTTAGTTTATGTTCTTCCTTTTCTAGTTCCTTAAGATACATTGATAATTTGTTTATTTGGAACCTTTCTACTTTTTTGATATAGGTGTTTATTGCTATAAGCTTCCCTCTGAATACTTCTTTTGTTGTACCCATAAGGTTTTTATGTTGTATTTCTATGTTCACTTGTTTTAAGAAATTTTTAATTTTTCTTTTTAAGTTCTTAATTGACCTGTTGGTCAGTCAAGAGCATGCTGTTTAATGTCCAGATAGTCATATAGTTTTAAAATTTCTTCTTGTTATTGATTGCTAGCCTTATCTAACTATGGTCAGAAAAGATACTTGATATCATTTCAATTTTTTAAATTTTTTGAGACTTACTTTATGGCAGAACATATAGTCTATCCTAGGGAATGTCTGTGTACTGTTGAAAAGTATGTGTGTTCTATAGATTTGGGATGAAATGCTCTATAAATATCTGTTAGGCCCATTTGGTTTAAGATGCAGTTTAAATAAAATGTCTTTGTTGATTTTCTGTCTTGATGATATGTCTGATTCTAAGAGTGAGAAGTTAAAGTCTCCAGCTATTATTGGAGAATCATTCTGGAGAATCATTATTTTGGAATCCTTCTCTCCCTTTAAACCTAATAATATTTGCTTAGTATATCTAGGTTTTCAAGTGTTGGGTGCACATATTTTTATAATGGTAGTGTCCTCTTGCTTAATTTTGCCCTTTATCATTATATAATAATTTTTCTTTTCACAATTATTTACTTAAAGCATATAAGTATTCTTTATTTATTTAAGTATAACTATTTCTTCTGGCTTTTTGTTTTCATATGCATGGAATATCCTTTCTATCTCTTCATGTTCATTATTTGTGTCTTTGCAGGTGAAGTGAGTTTCTCATTGGCAGCATATAGTTTGATTAGTTGGATCTTGTTTTGTTATATTGTTGTTGTTGTTGTTGTTATTGATCTATTTAGCCAGTCTATATCTTTTAATTGGAGGATTTAATCTGTCAACATTCAAAGTTACTACTGATAGGTGAGGACTTACTCCTGTGCTATTTTGTTCATTGTTTTCTAATTGTTTTGTATGTCTTTTCTTTCTTTCTTCTCTTATCATTGAGGTTTAGTGGTATTCTGTAGTGACAAGATTTGATTCTTTTTTCTTTCTCCTTTGTGTATCTTCCCTGCCAGTGAGTTTTATACTTTTGCATATTTATTGATGATGGTTATTGCTCACAAGTGTAGGACTCCATTGAACATTTTTTGTAAGGCTGGTCTAGTGGTGATGAATTCCTTCCATTTTTGCTTTTCAAGGAAAATCTTTCTCTCTCCTTTATTTCTAAAAGATAGCATTACTGGGTATAATATTCTTGGCTTGCTATTTCTTTCAGCATTTTGAATATATCGTCCCATTTTCTCCTGGCCTGTATGTTTTCTGCTGAGAGAAATCTGTTAGTCTAATGGTGATTTCTTGCATTTGATCTCATTCTTTTTGTCTTGCTAGTTTTAGAATTCTCTACCTGTATTTGACTTTTGACAATTTGAGTATAATCAGTCTCAGGGAGGACTTTTTGAGTTGAATCTATTTAATATTTGGGAATTTGAGCTTCCTGGATCTGAATGTTCACATCTTTTTCAAAATTGAAGAGTTTTTAGCTATTGTTTTACTAAATCACTTTCTACACCATTTCCATCCCTTCTTTGTTTGCAATTATCATCAGAATTCAAATACTTACTTGCTTAATGGTGTCCCTTGAGTCTTGTAGTCTTTCTTTCTTTTTTTTTTTAATTGAGTCATAGCTGTGTACAATAATTCAGTCATAGGGTACAGTGTGCAGGCTTCACATACAATTGGAGATATTTTATCAACCTGATTGATATAACATTCATGTAGTCTTTCTTTTCTCTCTTTCATTCTTACTGCTTTTCTTTTTCTCTCTGACTGGCTAATTTTAAATAACCTATCTGTAAGTTTAAAGATTCTTTCTTCTACTTGATCTAGTCTGTTACTGATGCTCTCTGTTGTATTTTTTATTTCATTCATTGAATTATTCAGCTACTGGATTTCTGTTTGTTTTTTTTAATGTCTCTTTATTGAATTTCTCCTTCATATGGTGAATTGCTGTCATAATTTCACTGAATTACCTATCTGTATTTTCTTATTTCTTAAGATAATTATTTTTAATTCATTTTGTGGAAATTCGCAGATTTCCTTTACTGTTTGTTACTGGAGAATTATTGTGTTCCACTGGTAGTGTCATATTTTCTTGCTTTTTCATGTTTCTTGTGTCTCTGCATTAATGTCTTTGCAGCTGGTAGAATGATCACCTCTTTCAAACTTTCTAGAGTGACTTTCATGAACACAGACTTTCACCTGTAGATGGGTTTTACTTTGCCAGTGTGGAAGGATTTTGTGACTCTGGTTCTGAATAGACAAAAAGATATTGTCTCCATATATCTTCTTTAGCTTCAATCAATATCACTGAAAACTATGGATGCCTCAGTAACAGGCTATATATGTAGTGTCAGTGTAGGTTAAGATTCTCAGTGGTAAGGGTTTGGAAGTCCTCACATTTTCATTTTTCCCTTAATGAATAGACTAAGCTTAGGGTGTCCCTTTTGGTGTTGAATCTGAATAACCTACAAGAATCTACAAGACTCTAACCTACAAGTCAGTAGCACTTGGCTCCAGGTGCAGGTGCTCAGAGTATCTGTTGGGGGATGATCCTAGACTCTGGGTCTCATGATCCTGTTGTGGCACCTGGGCCTTGGGATGCAGGTTCACTCTCTGTGGCAAGATTGGATATAGATTGCCCATAGAGCTAGGATCTGAGGCACCCCATCGAAGCTCAGGGTCTGGTGAGCTGTAGGTGTGATTCTGACTTTGGGATGGGGGAAGGCATAGGACAAGCCAGGTTCTGAGTCAGAAAGGGGTGCTCTGTAGGTTTGGGACCAGGGAGCAGACCAATTTGGGAGCCAGAAACAATAGGGCGCAGTAGAAACTTGGGTACCAGTAGATGAGGTATTGTGTAGTGATGACTTCAGAACCCAGATGGTGGAACTTAGAAATATCCCAGACTCTGTGAAGCCAGGTACAGCAGCAGCAAGGATACAGAATGACCAAACGCAACCATTATTTGGGCCTTGGGGCCAGAGAACAGCACAGCAATGATTAGACTCCTCAGGTAAAAGGGTTTATTAGAAGATCAAACTCAAGGAAGGTAGTCTACCACCAGGTAAGCAGGGTCCTAGTATTGTTTGGCCTATGGGAAGGGAGTGTTTCAGCTATGCTGCTGCTATTTCCTTGAGATGCAGTTACTACATCAGCTCATCCTTGTGATATGTACCTGCTCAGTTCAACCAAGGCATTAATTTCCCAGGAGAAAATTCACTGCTTCAGCTTAGATCCCGTGGTTATGACTATTCTGGGTAGCCAAGGTATTGTTTTCCATCAGGTACCACTTTAGCTCAGGCATAGGGGTAAATGTCTCTTCTGGATAGCTAAGGAATCATTTCCCCAAATGTTAGCCATGTTTTTAGCTCCAGAACAAGGGGCAGGGTGCAGTAGTGGCTGGGAGGGTTATATAGAGCAACTCTACCAAAGTACTATTTCCCCCAAGAGGCAGTTCATAGATTCAACTCAAGTTTTGTGGAGATGATTGTAGCAGCAACTGGGAAGGGTATACAAAGCAGTTCAGCCAAGGCACTGTCTCATTAGGAGGCAGTATGCAGCCTCAGCTCAGGTACATAGAATCAGGTTGTATCAGTGACTAGAAGGGGTAGGTAGATCAGCTCCACCAAGACTTTATTTCTCCAGGAGAGAATACACAGTGTTAGATCCATCCCCCAGGTGCACAGCACAGCACCAACTGAGATGGATAGGTTGGGAAATTCCATCTCTACTTGGCTCCATGGGTAAGGGAGTAATAACTGCTCACAGCTTGGCTTGGGATCCTGGACCATAGGACAGGAGGTGGTTCAGAGGTGGCCTAGCCTCAGGGATAGCAATATCTCATGATCACTCATCCTTAGAGTAAGACACACTCCAGTAGTACTTCCAGATCCATGATGGTATAGTGCAGTAGGTGATTAGGCAACAGTGGCTGGAGCACACTGCCAGCTCCTTCTCTGGGGGAAGCACAGCTGTGTGGACTCCAGCCTGCTCTCTCAGCTGGGCTTGGTGACTATGAGGACTGCAGTGGTACTCAGTAGTGAGAATTGTAGGCTTCCAAGGTATCATTGAAGGCTGCTATCTTGCTCACCTTTCCTCTGCCAGGAAAAGTTCCTTCTCATTCCCGGTTGATCCTAGCTGGGGATGGGATTTTGGAAACCAGGTGTTTCTTTCAGTTGTTTACATGGCTATCCTGAGTTTCTGGGATTATCAGGGTTTCTGTTACTTTTTACTTTTTTTATGTGCTACAGTACTCTCCTTTAGTTATTTTCATCAAAACATAGCCAGTTAACTTATTTTGACTGTCTTTGTGAGGTAGTCAAGTGTTAGGGGCACCTAGTAAGCTATCTAGCTGATGTCAGAATCTCCTTGTTCATTTCTCATATTAGCAATTTCTGTCTTCTCTTTTTTCCCCTTAATTAGCTTGGCTAACGGTTTATCAATTTTTTTAGTCATTTCAGTGAAACAACTTTTCCTTTCATTGATTTTCTCAACTGATTTTTTGTTTTTAATTTAATTGATTTTCTGCTCTAATTTCTTTCTTGTACTTGCTTTTCATTTAATTTCTCCTTTTTCTAGTTTCCTAAGGTGAAATCTTAGATTATTGATTTAGATCTTCCTTTTAAATGTATGCATTTGCATTCAATACTACAAATTTTCTTTCACTCACTGCTTTCACTGCATCCCACAAATGTTTTATTTTAATTTTCATTTATTCAAAGTATTTTTAAAATATCTTTACAGATTTCTTTTTTGACTTGCATGTTCCTTAGAGTTGTGTTATCTAACCTCCAAGTACTTTGGGATTTTCCACCTATCTTTCTGTTATTGATTCCTGGTTTAATTCCATTATGCCTGAGAACAGACATTATATGATTTTTTTTTTAATTGTTAAGATGTGGTTAGAGGGCAGAATATTATCTATCTTGGTGAATATTTCACATTAGCTTAAGAAAAATGTGTATACTACTGTTGTTGAATGAGGTAATCTACTGATGTCAACTACATCCACTTGATTAACAGTGCTATTGAATTCAGCTATGTTTACTGATTTTTCTGCCTGCTAGACCTGTCCATTTCTAGTAGGGGTGTTGAAGTCTCCAATTATAAAAAAGTGGATTCATTTATTTCTTTGTATAGTTCTATAAGTTTTTGCCTCATGCATTTTAACACTCTATTTTTATGTGCATACATATTAAAGACTATTTTTTACCTTCTTAAAGAATTGACCCCTTTATCATTATGCAATGCTTCTTTTTATCCCAGGTCATTTTTCTTGCCCTGAAGTCTGCTCAGCCTGAAATTATTAAAGTTACTCTCACTTTCTTTTGATTGGTGTTAGCAGGATATCTTGCTCCATCCCATTACTTTAATCTAAATATATCTAAATATTTGAAGTGTGTTTCTTGTGGACAATGCATAATTGAGTGTTGTTTTTTGATCATGCTGATAATCTCTATCTTTTAATTGATGTATTTGGGGCATTGACATTTAAAGTGTTATTGATATACTGAAATTAATATCTACCATGTTTGTTGTTTTCTGTTCATTGCCCTTGTTCTTCATTCTTATTTTTATCTTCCACTCTTTTTTTGCCTTTTGTGTTTTTATTGAGCATCTTATATCATCTCATTTTCTCTTCTTTCTTAGAATATTATACTTTTTCTCATTAGAGCCCTTAGCATATTAATCATATTTGTTTTAAATATATGATCTGATAATTTTAACATTCCTGCCTTATCTAGATCTTGTTCTGATGTTTGTTCAATCTCTTCAAACAGTTTTTGCCCCGTAGTATGTTTGTAACTTTTTTGTTGAGAAGTGGACATGATGTACTGGGTAAAAGGAACTATAATAATTGGTTTTCTGTAATGTGGTGGTAAGGTATAGAGGAAGGAAAGTGTTTTATAGTCCTATGATTAGGTCTCAACCTTTTAGTGCTATGAACTTCACAAGTACATCTCATCATTTTCTTTTTCTTCTTCTTTTTCTTTTTTTATTCCCTTCCTCTTAGGTAATAAAAGATGGCTAGAGTGGGCTGGATTTGGGTATTTTCTTTCTTTAACATTGAAGACTAGAGGGGACTGAAGTTGGGTATATTCCTTCCTTCAGGTTAATTAGGCAATGACAAAAACCAAGTAGATTAGGCTATGATAAAATAATTTCTCTTGAGAGTGGGCCTTGTTAAGAAGAATAGAATGCTTTAGTGTCTTTCAGAATAACTTCTTTTTCCCTTCTGCCAGAAGCTTGTGGGTTTTTTCTATAATGTTCACTGTGAAAACCTTGTAGAGTTCCTGAAAATAAAACTCACAAGTGGGAGAACTCCTCTTCATTGCCCTCACCCAGTGTTTATATATTTCAAACTTTTCTACCCTCAGCCTCCAAAAGTTTATTTACTGCATTTCAAGTTTTCCAACCTGGTACTGGTTCCCATAGGGTGTTTCTACTCTGACTGAATTGTGATTCTCTATATCCATTTGCCTGTCTCTCCAAATTAGGGGACAGCAATGAAGTGTAAGAAATGATCTTACTATAACCCAATTATAGCCCAAGAATATGGGGGTAGGAGATAGGAAGGGGAAGGAAGGGGAGGGGAGGGTAGAGGGAGGGTAATTGGTCAGACCACACCTATGGTGCATCTTACAAGGGTACATGTGAAATTTAGTAAATGTAGAATATAAATGTCTTAACACAATAACTAAGAAAATGCAGTGAAGGCTACGTTAACCAGTTTGATGAAAATATTTCAAATTGTATATAAAACCAGCACATTGTACCTCACGATTGCATTAAAGTACACAGCTATCATTTAAAAAAAAAAAAGAAAGAAAGAAATGATCTTACTTCTCTGATGGATCTAAGAAGAGTTGTAGATTTTTCAGCTTTTTACTTTTTTTGATGGAGTGATAACTTATAAGCACCTTACATTCAAATGAAAAACTAGAACCATCTTTTCGTTTTTAATCCATCTAGGTCTTTATCTTTAAAGTGCATCTCTTATAAACAGTATATGTTGGGTTTTGCCTTTTATCCAGTCTGTATTCCCTGTCCTTTAATTGGACAGTGTGGTCCTTGTATATTTAATGTAATTGTTGATATGGCTAAGTTTAAATCTAGTATCTTACTATTTATTTTATATTTGACCTATTCTTTGTTCCTTTGATCCCTTTTCCCCACCTTTGCATTTATATGCCATTTCTTCCTCTCCTTTGGTTTTTTAGTTATACTTCTTCATGTTATTTAACTCTAGAGTTCTTTGTGCTATCATAGTCCTACATTTTATTTTTATGTATATTATAAACCCCACAGTACATTGTTGTTATTTTTAAATATCATTTTTCAGAATTTAAGGAATGAAAGAAAAGGAGTATTTACTCTTTTTGCTATTTCCAATGTCTTTAAATCCTTTTTGTTAATCTGAACTTATATTATTTCATTTAGCATAAAGAATTTAGTTTAGAATTTCTTGTTGTATGGGTGCTTTGCCTATAAATTTTCTCACATTTCATTTATTTGAAAATATTTTTGTTTACCATCAAATGTTTCCTGAATTTAGGATATTAAATGGGTGATTTTTCTCTCTCTTAACCTTAAGGAAGTTATTCCAATGTTTACTCACTTTTTATTTTTAATTAAATGTTAGCTCTCATTCTGAAGATTTTCCCATAGGGTGATATCCTTGTCTTTGTTGCTTTTATGAGTTTCTTCTTTAGATTTCATTTTCAATAGTTTGGTCATGATGTATCCAGGAATGGTTTTCTTTAAATTTTAAGGTTTTTCTAAGCTTCTTGGATCTGAGGTTGTTGTTTTCAATCAAATTTGAAAAATTCTCAGGTAATATTTCTTCATTTTTACCCCTGTATATTTTCTTTTTCTGGATTCCACTTGCACATATATCACATCACCTGATATTTACCTATGGTCATTAAAGAACATTAAGTTTTTCAATCTTTCTTCCCCCAGCAAGTCAATTTAAATATTTAACATGTCTTCGAGTTAGCTAACTCTTTCTTGGTATCTAATCTGATAAGCCTATTTTGTTTGTGTTTTTTAAAAATTTCAGACATTGAATTTTTCAGTTTAGTGTCCAATTTTGTTCTTTCTTAGATATTCTCTCTCTTCTAAAATCCCTATCTTCATCTGTTAATATGTGTATTTATTTTTTCCTATATAATCACCATTTTAAAGTTCTGTCTGTTAAGTTCAACAATTGCCATGTGTGGATCAGCTTCTATTAATTTTTTTTTCCTCTTCCTTTTAAGTCACAATTTCCTGCTTCTTTCATGCCTGATAATTTCTGATTGTATATTGGGCATCATGAATGAGAAGTTTTAGATACACTGGATTCTTTCTTTCCCTAAACAATGCTAAATTTTATTCTATCAGGTAGTTAAATTGCTAGAGCATATCATTCCTTTGAAATCTTGAGCAAGGTTTCAGCTTTGCTTTTAATTCTAGACTAGAGAATAGATCCTAGTCATAAAGCTTAGTTGCTATTCATAAAATACAGCCCTTCTGAAGTTTTAATAAAAAGCCCAATGCTACCTCCTTAGAAAGAGACAGTTTTCTTTTTTTTTTTTTCCTGGTACTTCGGTCTTTTAGCTATTGCTTTCTGTAGGAATCTTTGCAGTGTTTTTCCATACATGTACACTTTAAGAGCCAGCAAAGAATATATATACATTCTTCTGTTTGACCAAAACACTGGCCAAGTCAGTATATAAAATTAGCCATCACATCTGCTTTGACAAATTCATTGCTAAAGGTATTAACCAGTTATAAAATGGCCAAAGGTATGACAAAAGAAAATCAAAACCTTAACAACTATACTTTTTACTTTTATTCTTTTTTCCCCATTATCCAAAGTTAATTACTTTATAATGTATTTGTTTTATCCCTCAACTTGACTGTGAGCTCACTGAGGGCAGAATCATTCTTCATTGTATTATTGTACATAGTACCATGGTATGCAGTAAGTGAATGTTATTTCAGATAGAGGGCAGATACTGAGTTTCCCTCTCATACTATTATACTAAATAAAATGTTAAAATAATTATATATGTCTTTCTTTTTAGATATTCTTTCATGGAGGAAGCTAAAATATATGTTCGAACACTTAGGAAGTCATATTCCCAATTAAAACAAATCATAATTAATAAAACAAATCATAGTTAATGCTCACTATCTCCTCTTACATAATTTTACTTGTGCTCTGAAATGAACTATGAAATGAGGACTTAAAAAACATGCTAATACTTTAATGATGATCATCATTCTACGTGTAAAATTGACTTGTTGGAGACGTATATGCTCCCTTCTCAAAGAAGTGTTACGTTTCCTTTCTAACAAAAAACTACGACTCCTTAGAGATTTATACTAACTATAGGTCATTTTATGTATCATTCATTCAGCTAAAAGTATTGATTGTCACTTTTACCGCTTACAACCTTTGATAGATTATTTAAAGATTGAAACAACAAAAAGACTATTGAAAAGTGTGGGAATCAGTTTAGAGATGATTTGCAAGTAATCTCCTCACTTGTAAGTGCTTTCCCTGCATTCTAAGTAGGAGTCATAAAAAAAGTGATGCTTTCCAAAGGCAGTCTCTTACTGTATCAGTTTTTACTATGTGAGAGTAAAAGGCTACGGTATAGATTTACAACATTAGTTTACCCTAACTCCTTCTTGCCCACATTTAAAGCTAACCTGAAATATTGTCTGAAACTTAAGGATGACATGACTGACCTACATGGTCCACATGAGTGTGACTAGATTGTCAGTGATTAAGTTGAACTGTACATATTTTAGAGATTTTTGCGAGACTGGTTATTTGGGGAGGGAATATTGCTAAATATCTAAAAGTTAGTTATAAATTGCCTATTGACTCCAAGATCTTACCAATAATCCCTTGACCTCTGATAATCCAGTCTCAGACTTTACTCTGGGACACCTCTGTAGATGTCCTTATGGGAGAATAGCTGCTGTGTTATGGTAACTTGTCCTTGCATAAAGCATTGACACACAGCTTTGGCTGATACACTGCTATTCAGGTCCAGAAGTAGTAAAAGGCACACATGTTTTGGTTGACTATAGATTGATCTGAGAACAGCTTTCCTGCTCAAGCATTGTGATAAGCCAACAACACATATTTTAAAAAGAAAAACTCTCTCTTTGCTATCCCAGGTGAGGACAGGTCACATCCAGCATTGCCAAGGGTATCATGTGAGGGCTTTCCTTCACTCTCTGATAGTTACTAGCTTCACATTATTGTATCTGTAATTAAATCTATTCCATCAAACATAAGAACAGATTCTGATAAAGATTACGGTTTTAGTGTGAAAGCCAGATAGATTTTTTTTTTTCGGTTGTTGACATTTGACCAATATAAACTTTTATTCTTATTTAGGTTTTCAAACTAGACTTTGAGCACTTGCTTGATTTCCTTGCTTCTCAATTTTTTAATTTTCCAAAGGGGTATCCAATTTCAACATCTTTGAAAAAAATATATACATATGTTTTAAAGTATATCCTTTACAAGGGATTTAAAATTGACTGAATTGTAATGAGATGGATTGGCTTAAAATCAGTGCCATAAAATTAGGTTACCTCAAAGTCATTAAATCTGACATATAAAAAGTTAGCCTAATTCTATATAAAAATTGTTTTACACCTCATTAGATTTCATTGATCTCAATCACAGTTATATATATGCTACAGATTAGCTTAAACAGGATTTAGACTTTTTAGGTGGTTCCAGCTTTATAGTCCTTAGATTCTAGAATATCTTTATAATTACTTGCCTTCAGATAGATTAAAAATTATTATACATTGAACAGATTAAACATAACTGTACTTTTGAAGAGATTAGGGGCTTTCTCTATGAAAGAAAGAGTGGTATAATTCAAAAAGAAGGCTTATCACCCTGAAATGTAATCTTGTGCACAGAAAAGTGAGGCACAGAGATCAGAGTTTAACGAATGTGCCTCTAATGGTATTTTCTCACATTCTATTATGTTGGAAATAGAAATTACATTTATTCCTTCCACATTCACATTGTGAGTCAGAGTCTGATATGGAGGGAATCTCAGATTTTATACCTTCATGTTAGATTTTGCTAGCTCAGAACTCAAGGTCTGAGAAAGAACCAGCTATTCTACAGTGCACCACACTCTCCGGGCAGCCAGAGAGGTCTCTTCTCACAGGGCATTACAGTAGCAGTAACTTGGTCACTATTGGCCTTTGTCTTCACAGACCAGGATATTAATAATACGATTTCTATTCTTCTAGTACACTATGTGGTGGATATTCCAAAATATGTCTTCATAATCTTCAAATTCATATTTCAAAATATTCAATATTCAAATTCATATTTCAAAATATGTCTTCATAATCTTCTTGTGTCAGTTTTTCCTCAAACCTGGACCTGTGGGCCTTTTGTTTTTTTTTTTTTTATTAAGAATGCCTTTTACCTAAGCATTCTTGGGTTAAAAGAATTTTTACAAGAAAAAGGAGGAACTGTAAAATTAGAAACCAAATTATCACACCATTTTTTAATTCCTACATTCCCCTTTAAAGAATTAATTCTTTCCATTTCTGCCCTCTTTCTCCTAACATAGGAACAAAACAAGGAAATCTCCCAAATTGGTAGGAGTTGAAAAATATGTAAATAAATAAGCAAATAGTCTAAACCATGGAACAGTGTAGCAAAGTCTGTTAGTGGCCCACTGATACCTGCTTTTCTCTCTTTTGGGAATAGAAGCCCTGGACATTGCTGCTCAGAACAAACACAACTCTTCCCAGCCTTGCTTGTATCTAATGGCCAATGAGAAATATGTGGAAATATCATGTGGAAGCATTTTCAATCTTCTTGTAAAGAAGCTGGCATGAACTTTTTGTTTTTCTTCTTTATCCCTTACTGTGTTCTGGCTGAAAATGAGATACAATTCATTTCACCTGACCATCATCAGGTAAATAACCAAGGAAGAACCTAGCAGTGGCACCTGTTTCCCTAAGAATCCCTTCTTTGCACTGCCTGCTTCTAGAATTCTGTGTGGAGAAATATCAACTTTTATGTTATTTCAACTACTATTTTTTGGATGCCAGACCTAACCCTAACATTCTAACTAGTATATTTAGTATTTGTATCTTTTTTTGACTTAGTTTATTTTATTTAGTGAGTACATGATTCTTTTTAAAACATATTTATTTGAGACAGGGTCTTGCTGTATCACCCAAGCTGGAGTTCAGTGGCAAGATCATAGCTCACAGCGACCTCAAACTCCTGGGCTCAAGTGATCCTTTCACCTCAGCCTCTTAAGCAGCTGGGACTACAGGTATGCACCACCATGCCTGGCCTGAATTTTGTATTTTTTGTAGAGACAGGGTCTCACTATGTTTCTCAGGCTTATCTTTAACTTTGAGCCTCAACTGATCCTCCCACCTTGGCCTCCCAAAGTGCTGAGATTATAGGCATGAGCAGCCACTCTCAGCCTAAATGTTTTATTTTTAATTATTATGGGTACATAATAGGTGTATATATTTATGGGCTTGTCATCTGTATTGGAAAGATTTCTTTCAAAGATATTTGTTACAAAAACTATGTATTCTAGTTGTAATAGTTTGCAAGTGAATATTTGAAATATTTGAAATGTTGACTTTTCTTATTTTCAGGCACCAAAAAGAAAATTTGTGCATCTTGTATGCCAAGTGTATTCATACAAGAATTTTCATCCTTAAAATCACCTTGACAAATAGTCAATTATTGCATCTTCTCAAATATCACTATGGATTTGAGAATGACCACACCTGTACAAACAATCACTGTGTAACTAATAATACTTCACCTCAACTTTGTAGTTCATTTCTTCTATGCCTGTACTATTAATTTTCGAAACATTCAAGAAATGATAGTTTGGAGGAAAGGTGGGTGAATAGGAGGTTTTGGAACAAGCGTGAATGTAACTGCCTGCAGTAACATTTTTGTCTAGATGGTCTCAGGTTAAAATTATGGATCAATTCATAATTGCCAAGTCATGTAAGCAACCCAAATGCCCATCAACCATGAATGGATCAACAAACTGTGGTATATGTATACCAGGGAATAGTATTCAGCCATTAAAAAAAGATGGAGACTTTACATCTTTTACATTTACCTGGATGGAACTGAAACACCTTCTTCTTAGTAAACCATCACAAGAATGGAACAATAAATACCCAATGTACTCAGTACTATTATGAAACCAATATATAAACAATTACATGTTGGTATGAAAAATAAAACACAAATATAGTCTAGTACAGGGGCAGGGGAAGGAGGGAGGAGAATGGGGATGGGGAGGACAATTGGCAGAAAGAGGGAGGGCAATTGGCAGAAGGAGGGAGGGATCTCACATATTGTATACATTGTGAGGGTGTATAACATGCCCCTTGGGTGAGGGGCTCATTTACAACTGGAACCTTACCCTGGAAGTGAAAACAATGTAATCTAAAAATTTGTTATAATACAAATTTTTCCCTCATTATAATTTGAAATAAAAAGAAAAATTATGGATCAAGACAGACCTAAAGCCTAAAACAACAATTAGTGTATATGAGTGATACAGGGAAGAATTACAGTCAAGGGCAGCAAGCTGTCAGAAAAAGATAAAACTGAAGTGAAAGTTGGAAGGAATACATAGGTTGGCAGCAGCAAGTGCATTCAGCAATTCCAATCACTGCAGACCTGCCTACCCCTCCTTCAAAATAAGACCCTTGTGAATATCTCACTTTGGTACTCTGTGAGCATCTTTGAATGATAAGTGGCTCTCCGTAAAGTCCAAATCCCTAAGCTGGCATGCCCAGTCCTGTAGGATATGGTTTCTGCCCATTTCCCTCCACTGTCCTTGTGAACAACCCCTACAAAGCAATGATGCTATCTACCAAGCTTTTCCACACCTTGAGTTTTCTGTGTATTATTCCTTCAGCCTGGAATGACCCACTCCCCCTTTGCTTCTGGACACATGTCCTCAAGTCTCAGCTCAAACATTATCTTGTCTGCAGATGCTTCCTTTATTCTCCTTCCTTGTATCATCCCCAGACAGAGTAAAAGACGATCTTCTCTGTGTGCCCACCACGGCTGGTATATATCTCTATTATAGCACTTATCATATTTTATTGCAATGGAGTGTGTGTTTGACCTTCTCTCCCACTGCACTGTGAATTCTTTGGAACCTAAGGCAGTTTTATCCCAGTGCCTACAGGTTTCCTGGGATTATCTCCGTGGCCCCATTGCTGCATAACATGAAACATGACCCACCAGTGGAAACATACCACAACAGCCACATCATTTAATATCACATTCCTTGAACAATCTGATTCTGTGAAGAAGGTATTGGAAGAATAGGCCAGAGGGTCTGGAAATGCTCTCTCAGACATATGTTGACTCTCCTTAGGGAATAGCATCACAAATCAGAGGGTTTGGGGGTTGGATATGACCATATTCCTACCTTGTGTATTTGTTTCAGATGCAAAAGGATATAGGGAAAGACAGTTTATGCATGTGTGTATTCCGTTTATTACTAGTATTTCCCAAATACAACCACCCAGGTGGTTATATCCCCAATTCCTGTAACTTCAGCAGCTATTTTTATCTTCAAATATTTTATATTTAAATATTATTTACAATTCAAGTGAAGAGCTCACACTTCCCGCTTTATCCTCTGTATCTCCAAGGATTCCTGGGTACATGACATTTTCCCCAGTTACCTTTGGTTCTGACTCCTGTTTTGCATTTTAATCTCTGATCTGAAACTCACCTTCTGCACCCTGTCCTACCTCCTGCACCCCCACACATTACTCTTGTTGGTAAGACATGGAGGCTTTCATTTCCCTAGTGAACCACTGGCATAGACTTATGTGTGAAATGTTTTACTAAAGTTTAAGACATATAGCATAGAAAATTCTAGAAAATGACTTCAAAATTAGTGTACATGCCACATCTCTGCAGTAAAATGCTAGCATCCTTTCCCTTGCCAAGGGAATTCCTTACCAGTCAGAATTCCTTAGGAGAAAACTTGTCATCTTCTCTGGTCTCCATCTCTCCGTTCAAGATGCTTCATTGTCTCTGTCCACCTTCCAGCTCACAGTTTTCCAATACATTTATACTTTGTACAAAGAAATTTTGCTTTCCCCGCCTTCAACCTCCAATATGTTTTCAGTCTACATTTGCATCTCCAAAAACCACAGGAGAACCCTGCTAAACAAAAGGTGACCATTTGTGGCCCTCAGCAGCACAAAGAACCAGCAAAAGCAAAAATTCCAGATTCTATTCTAATATAATTAAGTTCTTAAACAGGACTCTTTTCATTCCAGTATGTAAAAGAAAAAGAGACTTTTTCTCCTACTGTACAAACCCCCAGAAATTATGACTCTCTCACTCTCTCTCTCTCTCTCTCTCTCTCTCACACACACACACACACACACACACACTACACTATAGGTACTAAAATATTTGGTCAGGTTCTTGCATATGTGGTTTCCAAATGCTTGGAAATAATTCATAATCCACATTCTATTCACATTTAACAAACAGGTAAGTTTCAGACTTAAGGATTGGCTTCCTCAGCCAGGATTCCAGGTTTGACAATTTCCTTTGGCTTTCCAGGAAAGTTGTATATACCAAGCCATTCATGTGGACAAGATCCACCTCTTTGTGTGGGGTTTTCAACAGCCTTGAGAATACAGTATACATTCCCAAAGGCTTGGACACATAGCAGCCTAGAAGTGAGCACAAAGGCAACATTGTGCCCTGCTATTTTGTGTTAAAATGGTAGACTTGTCTAAGCACCATGGTACTATAAGACAAGCCTACTTCATTTGGCTGCTTCAGTTGAGAAAATGATGAGTATTATCCGACTTCTTGTTCCCACTTCTATTGTCTACACAATGCAAGGGAAGTGCAATCAAAGAGAAAAACAATGTTTTTGTCAACCTCAACGTCTTAATAAAACAACTACTTTGACTGGGCATACTAGCAGGAATGTAGCCCAGCTACCACACAGAGCTAATGAAGATAAGCCTGAGACCTCTTTTCTCCTTATGAGCCCTGTATTGAACTCATAAAACATCAGCTATTACTCAACAACCAGCATTACAAAGAAGGCCAAGTAAGTATATCTATACAAATCTCATAATTATCAAACAGAAAAACAAACCAGTGGGCACACTAATAAGGGGTAGGACATAAGCATGTTCTTACAGGTTCAGTACATGCAGCAGAAATGTCCTATCAATTCTGTAAATTAATGAGTTGCACTGGAAGAATAAGAGAGAAGAAAGGGGAGAAATAGCAACATTTATTAACCCAATTGTCGTTTCACATTTACATTCACCGCGGAACTTTAAGCTTAATCACTGTTATGTGAATCACTTTATTTAATTCAAGAGATCTCCAGTTCATAGCTGGGAAAACCAAGGTTCAGAGAAGTGACATAGCATGACCGAGCCCAAGTAGCTGCTAAGGGATGGAGCATGAATTCAGACCAGAGGTATTAGATTTACGTCTACATTTTCATCTGTGTACCTTTGCTGCCTCTGGAACCAAGCTGACCTAGCACATAACAGAAAATTCTGTTCTAATCTTACCTAATGCCAGCAATCTCCAGAAATTTCTATGCTAAACCATATGCTTAGCTCCTGGGCAAACTTTTTACAATCTTTTTTTTTCTTTTCTTTTTGTAGATGTTTACAGATTATCACAGGGTGTTGGAGGATCTTGAATAGACAAAGGATATTATAGTTTCAAAGATGGTTGTCAGGCATGGTGGCTTACATCTATAATCCTAGCATTTTGGGAGGCTAAAGCAAGAGGATTACTTGAGACCAGGAGTGTGAGACCAGCCTGGGCAAAATAGCAAGACTCCATCTCTACATAAAAATTAGCCAGGTCTGGTGGCCTGCACCTGTAATCCCAGATAGTTTGGAAGGTGAGGCAGGAGGATCACTTGAGCTCAGGAGTTTGAGGCTGCGGTGAGCTCTGATCACATCACTGCACTCCAACCTGGGCACAGAGTGAGACCTTGCCTAGAAACACAAAACAAACAAAAAGAATGATGGAAATGTTTGTTTATTTGGAGCTGAGTTAGAATCACCCTGGGTGAAGTCATATTTCAATTGTGAGTCTGTGCTAGAAAATCGTCATCTCCTTGGCTTTGAGGCTCCCCAAGGAAATGAAAAGACATTACAATGAAAACAGGTAAAGGCTTTACCAGTGCTCAGGTTCTCCGCCTTGTGAATAAACAGGAAAGAAATTGTCCTCTTTTGCACTCAAATCTAGGAACGCTGGAAGCTCTTCTATATGTGGATGAGGTGGGAGGAGAAAAAGAATTCAGCTGTCTTCCCAAATTTCATCTTTTAAAATGAAACTTTTACAAAAGCAGTCATTTCATAGATAATGTTCTTTGCACTTTGCATATATTCAGGATAGGGAGTACCTTTCCTTTATTGCATAATTCCAGTTATTTTTGAAATATAGTTCTATGGGGGAAAAACAGTTCTCGGAAACCCAGAATCAACATGGCAAGAAATTTGCCTCCATTATTCTCTTCTGAGCACACTTATTTTCAAATACATTAAACGTGACAGAGTTGAGCTTCCTGTCTATTCTCTTTAGCTTTGAGAGTAATGGCCTAACAGTAATGAGACACTAGCAAGGAAGCGTGGTGGGAGAGACAGAGATGACAGAGACGAAGACAGATGGAGGGAGATAGAGGCAGGGATCAAGACAGAGAGATAAGTAGAGATAGAGAAAGAGAGATGCAGAGAGAGATAGAGATAGAGAGACAGAGACAGATAGAGATAGAGATAGGTTCCACGTCAAAGTGGTGAGAGGGAGAAATTGGGGCAAAGGAGAGGTGCTGCCTTAACCACAGCACATGAAAGCTGAATTCTCCATTCTGTGTTACCCTAGAGAAGAGTAAAAAAGAAAAAGAGAGTTTTTCTGGTATTTGTGTGATGGACTGAAAAACTACTTGAGGTTAGCCGGGAAGAACTGTTCATAAACATCCTCTGGGCGTAGAGTGTTTTCATAATCATTTTCAGCTCCGTGAAGATGAGGTTCTCTCGGGCGATGAACTGAGTTTGTGCATTTTCCCAGTCTTTGTTTCCATGCATTATACATGGAATAATAGCAGGATAACAGGGATATAATGTTTGCATTCTTTTTCATTTATTAAACATTTATTGTCAAGGAGGCATTTGAACCCAACAGACTTGTCAACTTAGTAAAATAGTAAGTACCTGGATTATGGAGGTAAAACACCTGCTCTTTGGTATTGTCTCAATTTCTTTCCCTGACCTGGCAATAAACTCAGTGCTGAATTGTCCCAATAGAACAATAAATCTGCTTAGGGCACAGAAAAGCAGGGGCAAAATTCTTGGCCAGACTCAGATATTTGATATGTTTTTAAAAGTATTAAAGACCCATAAGCACACAAAAAGATGCTTACATCGCTAATTATTGGGGAAATGCACATCAAAACCATAGCCACTGTAGAGTGTATGGACATTAAAAGGATAATAGAGGAAGACTATGAACAATTCTGCACCCATAAATTTGATAGCTTTGATGAAATAGACCAATTTCTTAAAAGATGTAATCTGCCAAAAGCCACACAAGAAGACATAGACGATCTGAATAGGACTATATCCATCAAATAAAGTGAATTAGTAATTTAAAACCTTCCAAAACAGAAAGCACTAGGCTAAGATGGGTTCACTGATGCATTGTTTCAAATATTTAAGGAAGAAATTATACAAATTCTCCACAATCTCTTCTAGAAATAAAAACAGAGGGAAGACGTCCTACCTCATTTTATGAGCCATCATTATGATGATACCAAAATCAAAGACATTACAAAAAAAAGAAAGCTATAGACCAGTAATCTCCATGAACATAGATGCAATAATTCTCAACAAAATATTGGCAAATTGAATCCAATAATTTATAAAAAGAATTATACACCATGACCAAGTGAGATTATTTTTAGCCATGTAAGTCTGGCTCAGCACTCAAAATTGTATCAACCCATCATATCAACAAGAATAAAAATCACATGTTCATATCAGTAAAGGCAAAAAAATGGACATAATCCAACATTCATTCATAATAAAACCCTAAGCAAATTAGGAATAGAGAGGAACATATTCAACTTGATAAAAAACATCTACCAGAAGAACCTACAGTTAAGATCGTACTTAACAGTGAGAAAATTTAAGCTTTGTTGGTAAGATCAGAAACAAGGCAGTGACGTCCCCTCTCCACACTTCTTATCAGTATGATACTGGAAATCCTAGATAATTCAATAAAACAAGAAAACAGAAAAGGAAAGGGCTCGGCGCCTGTGGCTCAACGGGCTAAGGCGCCAGCCACGTACACCTGAGCTGGTGGGTTCGAATCCAGCCCGGGCCCGCCAATCCACAATGACGGCTGCAAGCAAAAAATGGCTGGGTGTTGTGGCGGGCGCCTGTAGTCCCAGCTACTTGGGAGGTGGAGGCAAAAGACTCGCTTGAGCCCAGGAGTTGGAGGTTGCTGTGAGCTGTGATGCCATAGCACTCTATCCAGGGTGACAGCTTGA
>CAUYRH010110172.1:0-13008 GCA_963574655.1 Perodicticus potto
AGAAAGAGAAGAACGGGTCAGTCTCCAGGAGCGGAGACAGACCCCAAGTCTGAGCACACACTGCCTTGTATAAGCGCACTAGTTTGTCTTACCTTTTTCCTGGCGAGACTGGTTGTCGCCTGCGCTTTGAAGTAATTACCAGGTTGGCATTATAGAATAGGTACATAACGGGTTACAAAATGGGGGTGGAGGGGAGATAATAGTTTCTCCTTCTACACATGCCTCTTTCTCAGAATCCTTCACAGAGCTCCACCCATTTTATGCTAATTAGATGGTAAAGAATGCTAGGTCAGTTACAGGCCACTGGGAACTTTTTACTAAGTATGCTCCACCAGGGAACACCAGCTGTAATTTTGTTCCTACCCACAATTCAGTTCCTGCTCTCTGCTCTCCTTGCCACCTGTGGATCCTCCACCGCACCTAACATTTCCACACTTTCAGTCTGCTCCCACTGACTAAATGTGGTGAAGGAAATTTCATCCCAGAATGTGACTCCTTGGTAAATTAAGAGTATTTTGAATTAAAGGCCGTTAGAGATCAATACGCTTTGTCAAGAATGCAACCAGACCAGGCCAAAATCATGTTAAATATAATACCTGTTTCTTAGGTTAATTCACAAGTTATCGTTCCCCCCCATCCATTTGTCTCCCAACTATCTATTATTGTTCCCAAACAGAATTACCTACATTCCTCATCTCCCCTCCCCTATAAAAGCAGGGTATATAAATTTCTGGACCCCCTGGGGATATTGGGTAATCACCCAATGATTTTCCCCATATGCAGGGTAAATAAACCTCTTTTTCTTACTATTCTGCCTTAATTTTGAGTTGATCTGTCAGTGAACCTTCTGGAGCTGTGAGAAAGTTCTCCCCCACAATAGTATTATAGTCAAGACACTTATTCTGTACCGGAGGAATTTAGACCAGAGGTCAGAACGGCCTTTTCTTTTCTCTCATTTGGACCATTTTGAAGGAAAGGTACAACTACTGAATCATGATTCAGCAGGAGCTGTCATTAGTGACAGACCAAACAGCCAGGCAGCACAGTTTGCACTGACTTCCAGCCTCCTCTTCCAGCTGCCTGGAAGCTGAGCGTGGTGATGAGGGCTGACTGGCTGGAGCAGAGCCAGGGAAGGGAGAGCTGACAGGCCTCCCTCTGCTGTGAAGAGCCAGGTTGCAGCTGGGCCCATCAAACAGCTCCACGGAGTGCCCACAGCGAGACAGGTTGGCCAGGCAGGGTTTGTTTTTTAAATAAAAAAACTTAAAACACTATTTTCAAGGTGGCACAAACTGTGTGTCTCTGAAAGAATAACATGGCATGCCAAGCGTTCTGAGTACTTAATTTTATTATGGGCTTTGGAAAAAGGAGCCACCAAAAGCGTGTAAGCTGAAAATTAAAGTAATAGCCAGGAGATGATGAAATAATATTTGTTAATCATGTCCTGCATACTGCAGACATACTGCACAACTTTGTCACTAAAAACTAGGAAGGTGGATTTTCCTTTACTTAAATGTTAACACATTAGAAACACTGTCTTATGTCTCACCACAGTTCTGCGAGGCTGGCAGGTCAGAGGTCATTAACCCTTTTATGCAGATAAAGGGCCTGGGCTCAAGATAGATTACAAAACTGCGATTTTTCCTTGATCACCAGTTCATTCACGGCTCTTTCTGCCTTGCCACCAATCCTGTGGTTCATCTTCTAAATTAAAATTTGATATAGGAAGGAAGAATCATTTTTCAGTCATAGCAAGCCAGACCTGGGCTGAGGTTGCTTGAGATTTTGATGGTGAACAGGTCAGTATCTTTCTTGTCTTTTATGCTGAGATAATGTCAGGTTAGCCTTTCATTTATCCAGTGTAGTCACTGAATTTCTATATGATCTGAGACTTTAGATACCCTCTTCAGGAAATGAAAGATTTAGCACATTTGTTTTTCTCAAGTCTCCCTTCCTCCACCCCTGTGGTCCTGAAACTCAAGGTTCTGCAAGGCCCATTAGGCGGCCCACTGATGGGAGGAGAAGCTGAGTAGGGCACATGAGCAATAGTGGTTCGTTTTGGACCCCATCTTACTGCAGATAGTGAAGCTGAAATTTTGACTCTGTTTAAATAAAGATCTTCTGAGTAAAATTTAGTTTAAAGAAAGAGTAGTCTTCTTCCCAACATAAAAGCTTTGGAAAATGACCAGGTAATTTACAAATTCCTTCCAGCTTTGATGACATTAGGAGTCCCCTATCAAGACGTTAGATTTAGGTTGGAGTGTGTTCACTCTTTCAAAATGCAAAGGTCTCATTGTGTACTTGATTAAAATGCAATAAATTTGAGATCAAAACATTCTAAAAGGGGGATGTCCCAGCATGTGGCAGCTGAAGGGCATTCAGTGTGATTCCCTGTTTTTCTCCCATCGGCCAAGCCTGATAAGTTGAGAAGGCAGGGTTGCTGTCTTTACATGTGAGGCAGTGGGCCTGTGCTCTCTACCCTCCAGTGTTGCAGGAAGTTGAGGCCCAGGGGAGAGAAAAAGCATCCAAACACCATGTTTAAAAGAGGAAGGGCTTTATTCCATCTGGCAGAGCAATGGCAAACCCAGAGTCCCAAAATGGCCACGTTCCCCAACTGGCTCACTCTTCTCCTTTTGATCCTCAGTCAAAAAATTCCAGCCCGTGAGTACCTTTCTCATTGGTCAGTTTGAATCAAGCTGGAAAAGTATCTTTGGGCTTTTACAGAACCTCAGGCTGTTACAGAAGCAGAAGCAAGCATTAGTTTCCAGGTTCCTGGAAGATAAGTCTCTATAAATTCCTAAGAACTGAGTAACCACGGGTGACAGGTGTGTCCTTGGGGTCTCCTTGAGAAGACCTCTGTTCTGTCAGACTTCACTTTTTCCAGGTATCCTCTCTTACCAGGATAGTGTTTTTTCAAACTTTTTTAATCTCATGGCTCACTTGAACCATTATTTAAACTTCTACGGTACACTTAAATTATGTTGATTAAAAAAAAGAATATACTTACTATGCTTTGTACTTCTCTTGAAAATAATTCAATTTATGATCTTTAAAAGTTTTTATGGCATATCTAAGATCCTCTCAGGGCACACCTGCTGAAAATCACTGCTCTAAAACTTACTTTCTCATCTATAAATGGGGTTAATAATAGTTATGTATAATGTCATTGCTGACATCAGATTCAAAGCAGCTGCCTATGTCCTAAAATGTCAGGGTTTCAAGGAGCTGTCTGCATTTTGGTTCTTGGGGTGCTTTTGGCCAAATAATGACCAGCCACCCCAAATTAAGGCAAGTATGAAATAAAGGTTATTAAGAAAGAGAAAGATGGGTTTAAAGAATAAAAGTTTTACATAGCAAGATGCATCTGCCATAGACTGCAAACAGGTCTCTATTGTTAGGATAGATGGGTTATGGAGAGAGGGGGTGTCTGCTTTATACTGCCTGGGTTGGGCTTATCCTGTGGCTCAGAGGTCCCCTTGGAACCAGAGTCTTACTGTGCAGACCTCCCATGAGCCTCTCTGAGAGCCCATTGTGGAGTGTGCATTACAAGGTAGGTTTAATCTAATGACATAATAATTTAATCATTAGCCTTAAGGCTATTTAGGTTGGTCACCTTTAAGCTGTATTGTACCTAATGCTGGACCCATGGGCTAAAGAGACTTTCACTTGCCTTGATGGTTGAGACACTAAGTTCTGACTGGTTAATTGGTAGGGTGTGCCTTCCTCCTCAGGTGTGAGCAATCACTCAAGACAGGATTCAGGTGAGACAGGGGCCCCACCCTTGTCTTTTTTCCCTAGGAAAGTTGGATTTGGATTTCTAGCCATCTACCTAACAGAAGTAGTAAATGAAATAAAAAACTTTATGTCTTTAGCACAATTTCTTAGTGCATCTTGGTATTCAAAGATTGTCAGCTCTAACCTCATTCATTCCTCTGTCCTAACCCATCCTAAGATCTTTATCAGCAAGTTAATTACCTTATCTTTTTTCCTTTTTTTCTTTTTGAAGTAAGATGCTTCTTTTATCAGGAAGGAATATTCACTCTTAAAGATTTAATCTGGTGTTACAAACTCATTTAGTGATAGAGACTAAGCAAGTAATGAAAACTGATAACATGTCCATAAAGCAAGGTAGCAAGAGTGGTATAGACTTTGGCTAACTACTTGTTTTATTGGGCTGAATTTTGCCATTGGGTCCAGTGGGTTCAGAGAGGGAGAATATTTGCATTCTCATCAGAAATCACCCATTTTTAAATGTTGGCTCATTTTCTTTGAGCCAAAACACCTTTGTGGGGTGACCTTGGCAGGCTTATGAAGTACTTTTTATCCTATTTTGGAACATGGGGAGATAAAAGGGAAGGATTGTGAATTTATTTTACAAAACTTTCGAGTTCACACTTTAATACAATGATAGTTGAGGTCCTTGGGTGACTGAATCATCAGAAAAGCCAAGGACTGACCTTGAACTTTTCTTATCAACTCTTGGTCTCCATTCTCCCAGTGACAACTAATTTACATGTAGATGTTTCAAGTCCCAGGTTCAGGAATCAAGTAAATAGAAAAGACAATATGGTTTACCCTTTGAAGGGTCAGGTTTCAACAACTTACGTGTTCCAGAAAAAAAGTGAGCTGTCCAAAGATGTCCCCTTCCCTGGAGGATTAAAGGTATTGCTAGTGGTGCATATTTAAGCTTAAAGTCTAGGTTATCCAAAACTGAAATAGAAGTTGGAGAAATTTCAGTTCTTCAATCTCTGTCCCCATGTGCTGTGCGAGGTATACCCCAACCATCTAGATCAGTGGTTCTCAACCTTCCTAATGCCACGACCCTTTAATACAAGTTCCTCATGTTGTGGTGACCCCCAACCATAAAATTATTTTCGTTGCTACTTCATAACTATAATTTTGCTACTCAAAATTAGATTAGATTGAAGTTAGATTGAGTGGGGAAAAATACCACAGGCTTAGTGTGCCCATTCTAATCCATCATTGTATTTTATTACTGGCTATATTAACATAGAAAGCTTAGTTAAGGTGGTGTCTGCCAAATTCTGCCCTGTATACTGCTGTTTCTTGTCTTTATAAATAATACATATTTATAGACACTATTCAAGCATCTTGTTTCCTTTAAACTTTGCCCTACTAATTTTGCTATTCCTAGGATCTTGCCTTCAGTAATTATAATTTACTTTTAATGGTGACTTTTTTAGTTTCCCTCTTTCATTCTATATAAGTGGAAATCCTTCAGTAGAGATGTAATGATCATTTTCTCTCTTGTATTTATTTAATCACTTGTTTATACTAGCATGGAAATAAGGATTTATATGTTGCTCACAATGTTCCAGACTCCACTTTCGGGAACTCTTCTAGGTCAGCTCCTGCATGCTTACTACCTGCCTTGGTCCTTCACTTATTTATTTTGTTTATTTATTTTTTAATAATGCAAGATGCTCCAAGCTTATGTTGTATTTTCCACGGCTCTAGCCCTGGTATCAAGCACTTCTCTGAAAAGCTCTATGTCTTTTTTGCGAATGATGTTAGAAAAACCAAAATAGATGCTCTAAGTGTTATCATTGCTAATGGAATGTTGCAGTTTCTAGGCCTCCTCAGAAGACAGAACTGGAGAATAAATGCAGGTGTAGTAACCCATGTGTACCTACAGATCTGTCAACATGCATGAGTAATTTAAAAGCCAAAAAGCAAACCATGAGTATATACAACTACCTCTAATGCAGATCCAGGCCCAGAGAGCTCACTCAGCATTCTTCTTTTATTCTTTCCCTTTTATCCCTCCATTATCTTAACTTATTTATTGCTTTGATGGTGAGAAAACTGGCTCTCATTTTATATCATATATTCACTGATCTGTTCATCCTGATAATAAAAAGCAGTTTCAGAATTGCTAATTGCACCTCTTTGAGAAACTAATTTACCCAACTACAGTACATTGTTTGTACAAGTTCTTCTTTTCTTCAGCTTTATGGTATCCACTTTAAACACTACTGTCCAAAGTCATTTAGATTAGATTATTTCTTCTCCGTCTGTTCAGTGTGGACATGCCCTTCATTTGTAGTGGGGGAAGTTTTGTCACAATCAACATTCTATATTCAGTTTCTTGGTTGCCCCCAAATATTTATTGATTTTTTTAAGTTTAAAATTTCATGCAGAATTCCTTTTATGTTACATCCCAATCACCCTTTTATGCTTTTTGTATGCACTAAACCCCTACCCTGACAACCCCAATCCTTGTAACATTACTATCATTTACACTTTTTCAGAAATCCTGCAATGTATAGCCTTTTGATTTTGACTCTTTCTCTTAGCAAAATATGTTCAAATATGTTCAAATATGTTATTGTATGAATCAATAATAGATTGTTCCCTTTTTACTGCCAAGTACTATTCCATTGTATGGTTATACCCCAGTTTATTTAGTCAACCATTGAAAGACATTTGAGTTCTTTTCACCTTTTGGAGTTATGAGCAGAAATGCTATAGACATTCATGCACAGGTTTCTGGGTATTTGGGTTTTATTTCACTTGGATAAATACTTAGGAGTGGGATTGCTGGATCACGTGATAGGTTTATAATTAACAGGCATATTTCCACTGTTAAAAAAGTGGCCACAGTATTTTATACTCCACCCAGCAATGTATGAGAGTGGCATTTACTCTGCATTTTTGTCAGCACATAGTATTGTCCCTTTTTGTTGGAGACAGAGTCTCACTTTGTCACCCCAGCTAGAGTACAGTGACATCCTCATAGCTCTTTGCAACCTCATTCTCCTGGCTCAAATGATTGTGCTGCCTTAAACTGCCAAGTAGCAAGTATTGGGCTAATTTTTCTATTTTTTTCTAAGAGGCAAGGGTCTCACTCTTGCTCAGGCTGGTCTCAAGCAGTGCTCCTGCCTTGGGCTCCAGGAGTGCTGGAATTACAGGAGTGAGCACCTGCCCAGCCTGGTATTGTCCCTTTTTAATTTTATCTTTGACATTCAATAAATGTGTGTAATGGTATGTCATTGTTATTTTAATTTGAAGTTTTCTACTGACCAGAGGGTTTGAGCATCATTTCATATGTTTATTTTTCTTGTGTATATCTTCTTTATTTTGTTCAGAACTTTGGCTTCTTTTTCTTTTTTTCTTTTTTAACATTGTCAGATTTTTTTCTTTATATATTCTGGATAGTGATCTTTTATCAGATATGTACTTTGTAAATATTTTCTTTTAATCTTGGGTTATCTCTATTAGTTCTCTTAATATTATCTTTTGCAGTATAAACATTTTCAATTTTAACAGGATTTTATTTATTGATTTTTTCCTTTATGGATTATGCTTTGGCATTATGCCTTGCCAAACCCAGGCCTTGCAGATTTTCATCAATGTTTTAAGGTAAAGTTTTATACTTCTACATTTTACCTTTGTATCTATGATTCATCTAAAAATAATTTTTATGAAAGGCATAAATTGTATATCAAAGTCTTTTTTTGCATATGAACATCTGTTTTTAGTTCTCTCGGGTTTTACTTCATGTATTTTAAGGCAGGGCATTGGTGATTCAGTAGTAGAATTCTGTCCACCCTCCCATGCGTTTTAAACTCTGTTGTTAATACATACACATTTGGTGTTACTACGTGTTACTATGTCTTCTTGGAGAATTTATTCTTTTTTAAAAAGGTAATTTTGAGAGAGGATACCCAAGAAGGGTGAAGTCTGGGAGAAACCTAGGTGAATCTAGGTCTTCTCAAGGGGACCACAAGCATATACCTGCAGTGTCCTCTCCATGGTGACTCAGCTCTTGGGAATTTGTGAACTTAACTTCCTGGAACTTGGAAATTTCTACTTCTGTGAAATACTGTAGTTCTGTGGGGGCTGGAATAGCATCTCCCGCTTGATTCAAACTGGCCAATGAGTAAGGTACCTGTGGATTGTAAAAAGATTCAAACTGGCCAGTGAGTAAGGTACCTGTGGATTGGAACTTTCTGACTGTAGATAAAAAGAGAAAGACTGAGCCAGTTGGGGAGTGCAGCCATTTGGAATTCTTCTATGCTGTAAACCCCCGGCTGATGAATAAAGCCCTTCCTCTTATAAACATGGTGTTTGGGTGCTCTTTTTTTCTATTGGGCCTTGTCTTCCTGCAACAATTTTCCTGTTTAATCTTGGTAATATTCTTTATTCTGAAGTCTAATTTGTCACACTAATATAGCTTCTCCAATTTTCTCTTGATTAGTGTTACCATGAGATGTCTTTCTCCATCTCTTTATTTTTACCCTATCTATGTCTTTATACTAAAGTGATTTTCTTGTATACAGTAAATAATTTGATGCTTTTTCATTTACTCTGATTGCCATTGTCTTTTATTATAACTGGAATGTTTAATATGATTCTTAGTATGATTGAATTAAATTCTACTTTCTTGTTAGGTATTTTCTATCTGTTTCAAATGTTTATTTCTTTTGTCTATTTCTATACCTTCTTTTGGAATAGTTGAGCATATTTATTCTTTATATCTTCTACTGACACTAATGTATCTATTTAATAAAGTTTTCTTAGTGGTGGTTTAAGGATTTTATATATATACATGTATATATATAATTTATCAGAGCCTCTTTTCAAATAATATTGTAATTGCTCCACATATTTTATAAATATATTTTTAAAGGCCTTTCTCTCATATTTTGTGAGGTTACCTTTATGCCTTTTATGTTTGCTGTGCTATTTACATATACAAAATAGATTGCTGAAATTTTTGCTTTCATCAGTCATATTTTAAAGTAATTTAAAAGAAGAAAAATGAAGTTTTATATTTCACTGATTATTTTATTTTTAATTCTCTTTATCTCTTTGTGTATGCCCAAATTTCTATCTGGTGTCATATTCTTTCTGCCCAAATAAATTCCTGTTTTAAATTTTATAGATTATGTCAACTGGTAATAAATTCCCAGAATTTTTGTTTTTCCAAAGAAAGTATTTCTTCTGCTTCCTTGTAAAACAACTTGGCGCAATAATAGTATTCTGGCCTAGTAGATAGTTTTCCTTTAGAATTTTAAAGATGACAAGCTATTGTTTTCTAGTTTGAGTGATTTTTGAAAAAGAAGTCAAAATTCTAATTTTTGTCCCTCATTCTGCGATGTATCTTTTTCTTGGCTTCTTTCAAAATTTCTCTCTCTCTTCATATGCTGAGGGTGGCGGGGTTTGAACCCAGCCCTGGCCAAACTGCAATAAAAAATAGCCGGGGCATTGTGGCCAGCACCTGTAGTCTCAGTTACTTGGGAGGCTGAGTCAAGAGAACCTAAGCCCAGGTGTTGGAGATTGCTGTGAGCTGTAACGCCATGGCATTCTACCAAGGGTGATAAAGTGAGACTCTGTCTCTAAAAAAAGAACATTAAAAAAAAATTTCTCTCTCCCTCTCTCTCTTTTTTTTTTTTGGTTTAGCCATTCAGATACGATGTGTTGTTGGTAGTGCCTGTGTGTGTGCGTGTGTTTGGATACTGTTCCCTGTTTGCTACAGATCTGTTCTATCAAATTACTTGCTATTTCATATGCACATACCTGGAGGTGATATTGCAGGCCCTTGGGTTCTCTATGCAATGGAAATTAGCCAAAGACTGAACAGGAGTCACAGGCAAGATTTTAGGGGGGTCTCATGTTTGAACATGAGAAAAACAGTGCTAGTTAAGAAGTAACCAGACTGGCTCTCTGAACAGAGGACGGGGGAACTGTTAAAGGGTAGGGGAAAAGTTTAGTTGGCAGCATTGAAATCATAACATGTCAAGGTGGGGTTTTGTTAGCAGCTTCCTATACGAGTATCATTCTTCTTCATACAAAGAATGTCTCATTAGCATGCTAATTCTCCACCCTTGGGTGTGATTTTTAGCATTAAAAAGAGGGAAAGGTTTAAAGTGGTCAACTGTGGGCTTCATCTCAGCCAATTTGTGCTGGCTTTGACTGGGGTCGGTAGAGCTCTGTTCCAGGGATTGCCATGTCCTACTAAATAAAGAATTACTTTCTATCAAACTAATCATTTTCAAAGCCTTTGTTCAGTCTTGTAAGCAGACTTAACTTTGGCTCAAGCATCAGGCAGGGAGCCAAAGTCCACCTCCTAAGCCATCTCCAAGGGACACGGAGGGCAATCTCTGTCATGAACACACCTCCTTCCTAGATAGGCACCTTGTCCCTGGGACTTGGATGTGTTGTCTTCTCAGCATTCCTAACCCCTTTCCTGCACAGTTCTGTGCCCAGCATGCATTTAATCTTCAGTTCAACCACACACATCAATTATAATGATTGTGAGTAATTTCTTATTGGCTGAAATTCCCATTCTATTTTACACTGATGAGACACAGGGCCAGGCACATAGTAGGTATTCAGCAAATGATGGTACTTTTCTTTTTGCCTTCACTTAAAACATTGGTAGCTTGGAGAATATTTTCAGGAGAGAATGAACATGTGGGTAAAGAACAGATTTTCTTTTGTGCTGTCATTACTTTGAACCTAGGCAAACTATGGTGTCCCCTGCTTTGTGAATTCAGTAATTACTTATTTACATTCAGCAACTGACAAGGTCACTCTGACCCTTCCTTGAGACAAACTGTTGTGTTAGAAAGCCTACTGTGCTCTAACTGTTTAGCTAATGTGGTTTCTAGGGTTTGTGGGAATATTGCCACATTTGTAAGAGTATTCATGTTCCCTTTGCATTCTGGTGCATATAAATACATAGCCAGCATAATTCACATGCATATTCTATAAATGTTTGCTTCAAAGAGTGAGGCAAGGTTACTGTTCTGAATAAATGGCTTTTTCAAAATAGTGAAAGTGGTTTTTAACAAAGTCTGTTTAAAAGACTTAACATTACAAATAATGACATCTTTAATGTCCATTTTCATATGCTTACTCTATAAAATTCTGTTAAGGTATAGAACTTTCATAAACTACTTTAGTGATGCTTATATTTGAAGATTTTTCCTCCCTGTTGTTTGCTTATTGATCAGTTTGCTTCCCACAGTCTGATTTGCATTGACGATTAATAGAAATGAATGTAATTACCTACCTGGAAAACAAAGGTGTCCCAAGTAGCCAATTCTAACCTGACTCTTTCTGATAATTTTATTCCAGGTATTACACTGAACAGTGGATACCTTAAATTGAGACCAAGACTAAGAGTTGAAGGGTATGGAAAAAAAATTAGAGAGATGGAAGGAAAAGGAACCATATACATCCATATAGTATTTTAAGGATGTGTTGTATGAGAAATTGTTTTAGGGAAAATTTATGTCTACTTCAAAATATTGCAGTGCAATTTGCAGCCATGTGAGTATTGTGAATAATTAGACAATGCCTATGCCTCCATCACTGATAACCTGCTCTTTTACCCTTTTGTGTGACTTCTTCAAGGTCTTTCTACAGCAAGACCTGCTTCTCTGTGTCAGATTATTGTTTGACTACTCTGCCGTTCTTGAACATTGTTCTCAGGAGATTATGTTTCTCATATTTCACAAAGATATGCCTTATGCGATATTTTAATCTCCCCCTAAGTTCTTAAAAACATCAGTCCATTAGTATCCCTCCCATATAATCCTTCTCTTCTCTCTTGGTTGTATTAATGAATGTTAACACACCTTCCCTGTTACTCCCATGGAGTCACACTTCCCCCACCAATATTTCCCTTTTGGGTAATTTTTCTGTTTACATCAAAATCAATCTAACTGACTACGCCTACTTCGTCATCATTGGTCCACTTTTTCAAAGCTTAAAATCTCTACATATTTTCTCAATCCAAAGTGTCATTATTCTACCAAACACACTAAAAAAAAAAAAAAAAAGCAATCCCCAGAATCATCTTCCTTATTTTCTTTTCCAGAAACAATCGTTTTCAATGAACTCTTTTGGTTTGTATTGTAATATCTCTAAACAACAAGGTTGTACCACTATGCCTTGATATATAGTTGTTTCAGCTGGGAATGCTATCGACTACCCGTGATAAGAAATAAGAATTTAGCTTTCTTCAGATGACTGCAAACTTCCAGTTCACTATTCTCTAGGAAGAGATTTATTATAATTTTGGTTAGATCAATATTCAGTCTTGGAAATTTTTCTTGAGTGGTTCCACAGTTTTTTGTTCTACCTTCTTCATCTTTTTTGACTCTGTTTTCAAATATGTCTTCAACTGTATCTTATAAAGATGATATTGAATTTTACTTTCTTCTCATATTTTAATTTTATAGGACTTAAAAAAAATTGAACTGTTCTTTTTCATAATACCCTGCCAAATGTAAGGACCTGCTCAAATAGAACCTGGAAGGAATGACTGCACCAACCCCCCCCCCCACCGTCCCTAATATTCCCACCCCACCTTAACCCACGTACTGACTTCTTTTTTGAACTCAGCCCTTGCACCTGAGAACTGAGGCACTCCAAGGGTGGTTGAAGGTTAGTGTAGTTTATGCAAACAAAGGAATCAAATGAATGAAAGCATGTATGCTAATCTCTCAGCCTTATTTTCTCACTCACAAAATACCAGCAACCAGACCTTTCTCCTCCAGGTCATGCCATCAGAAATTTCCAGACTAGCCATCAGAAATTCCCTTTTAGAGGATTCGTGAAACTGAAGACAAAAGGTTGGAAAGCAGAAAATTTTAAATTATATTACGGCTTCATTGACAGCATGTGAATAACTTCTTGCACTCAGTGTGTTACTGGACGGAGAGAGTCTGGCTGCCTGCCACTGTCAGCCAATATTCAGAGACAGGGACAGGTCCACTAATCTTTATTATCAGAAGGCCAGCGATTCTGGAGAACTGTGATAGTAACCTCTCCAAGATTGTTCTGTTTTTCCTTTCCAAAATCACAATTTTATACATAAAAGTTAAAAGCAAGAGCCATACTAACTGTTATCTTAAACAACAGTAATCACCATAACCCATGACCCATAATAAACAATAATTGACACAATCCATGACCCATATAACAATATTCCACTTCTGAAGTTAATGTCTTAAATCAATCACCCTAAACTACTCA
>CAUYRH010110173.1:0-15846 GCA_963574655.1 Perodicticus potto
ATTAGTATTATACAACAACTATGGAAAGCAGTATAGAGATTCCTTAAAGAAAGAAAAGTAGTCCTATGATTTGCTTCAGCAATCCCACTCCTTGGTATCTACCCAATAGTAAAGAAGTCATTTTATTAAAAAAGCACCTGTACTGCAATTTCTCTTGCAGCACAATTCACAGTTGCCAAGGTACATAATCATCCTAAATGCCATCAACAAATGAGTCATTAAAGAAAATGTGTGTGTGTGAAATATACACATATATACAGAATATATATATATATAGTACAGGTCCCTTTTATAAAATGACTTCTTTATCATTGGTTAGATACCAAAAAGTGAGATTACTGAAACAAATCATTCGACTACTTTTCTTTCTTTAAGGAATCTCCACACTGCATTCCTTAGCGGTTGCAACTTTATGGGTGATATTTGACACAGCCTATATAATGAATATCTTCAAAAGATAATAGAGAATATTGGAAACATGAAATGAAGATAAGTAGTCATGAAAAGGAATTGACCAAATATAACTTGTATATGAAAATTATAGTTGAAATAAAGCACAAGGCAATTGGGCTGAATAGTAAATGAATACAAAGAATTAATTAATGAAATGAAAGCCAGTCAAAGAACACATTCTGAAGATACTAGAAAGCATTAGGAAGGAAAAATAAGATAGGAATTAAGAGATACAGGGGAAGTTTCAAAACCCATATAATAGGAGTCACAGAATAAAAGGAAACAATATGAAAGAGGAATATTTGAAAACTAATGGCTTAGAATTTTTCTAAATTAAAGAAAAATATGTCTGAATGAGATAGCTTATAGAGCAACAAATAGTTTATGAAAAGAGAAAAACCCACCATATCCTACGTATACTATGGGGAAAATTTAGCACATTAATGAAAAAGACAAATTTATAAAATATCTAGAGGAAAAAAGTAGAGCCTCTACAAAGAAACACAAATACATTGACATCAGAGCTCATAAAAATAGAGTACAAGGAAGCAATATTTTAAACAATTGAAGGAAAGGGATTTTGAAGCCAGAATGCTATTTCCAACTAAAGTATGATTTAGTGAATAAAATAAATAAATAAGCAAATTATATTTAGAAGTGAGCTTAGGGAGATGGGGAGAAGAGGAAATGCTTAAGGACTTGCCAATACAAATACACCTGTTATTCTTTCCCCAAGTCAGCTGGGCTCCTGTGTATTACTAATGTTACCTGATTACCTTCTGAACTGACTTTATTTTAATGTTATGAAGAGACAAACAATGATATGTCCAAGGCAACATGTGGGGGATAAAAAAGAACACCAAAATACAAACTATGCCTCTCCAGCCTATGTCTCCATACACAACATCTTGTTCTCTTTCTTTCATGTGTATCTTTTAATATGAAAAACATTTTCAAAATTGTTTTGTTCATTGTCTGTCTCTCTACTAGAATATTCTATGAGGAAAAGGATTTTATGTTTGTCTTAGTAATGTAATTCATGTGCCGTATTGCCTGGTCTATAGTAGTTATCTATATGTTGAATGGATAAATAAATGGTGCATTATAGGTATTATATGACCAGTTCATTTTATATTAGGAAAATGTATTCATAGTTTCCCTCATATTAAAACTCTTCCTACACAACCTATGACCATTCAAAATGCCTTATTTTCATATTGGAACTTTCTGTTGAACTGGAACCTATAGGGCACACATTGGTTATATCTTTTGGGGTTATGGTCCAACTACTAGAAAAATATGCATCAAAGCTTTCTCTGCACTAGTGTAATTTTAGGTGCTAAGGATAAAAGATGTTCAAAGTACCAGTGTCCCTGCCATCAATGAACTTATAGTATGCTATGAAAAACAGTAAATTAAGTGGATTTTTAAAATTAAATATGGGCAACTTCAATAAAAAAGAAAGTGAAAACCAACTGGTTGTCTTTAAGGATGTTAGACAGATGGGAGGAAATGGGATTTCAAGTGGATTGACTAGCTTGGGTAAAAAGCATGGAGTTGTGAAAGAGCCTGGAACATTTGAGAAGTGATAAGATTTTATTTTACTTGTACATGGCATGGTTAGAATGGGTGGAAGCAAAATGAGGCTAAATAGTGATCCTTAGTGTATTTTTTATGTTCATAGCTGTGGGGATCCAGATTATAAAAGAATAAGTCTATTACTAGATTATGAGGCAAGAGTATTTTAAGTATATTATTCATTAAAATGTGTCAACAACAGTTACTACTTCTTTGTGATTTAAACATCTAGTTCCTTTCTCCTTTTACCCAAGCAGCAATCTTATCCTTATGATTTTCAGTTGCCCTTCTTTCATGATTCATATTTTTTTCCACCCAGGAATTACAATTTGTCTATTTTTAGCCTTCATGTCCTGGCTGAACGATGACATGAATCTGAGCCACCAGCCATTCTGTGACTCATATAGTGGTGGCATTGTGAGGATGTGTGTGTATATGTATGAAGGGGGATGGGTGAGGTACCCATGGATGTTCAATGACGACTACTTTTTACAATGATTCCATTGGGAAGAAACTATTGAAAATTGCCTACTGTTTTACATAGCTCTTAGATCAACTGAGAATTATTTTTCAAATTTTGGAGAGCTCTCTGATTTGCGATCACTCATTCTTAGCAAACATGTTTACTCATGCCATTATTTACAATTAAAGGATGATTATTCAGTCAAATATTGAAATGAGAATATTCAGGTAACATTCCCTCAGGAAAAATATGGTCAAAAGTGTTCATTTTATCCCAAAACGTGCAGTTTCTATAAAAATGTAATTTTGAATTCAAATTACTCCTAAAAAGAAAAAAAATAAGAACATTTACATGCTCAATGATTTCCAAGATAATGCATTTTACTGTCAAGCTTTTGACACATTTTAACAATTCAACAATTTATTATTCATCTCAAGCTGTTGAAGTGTGAATATACTGCTAATAGTCATCTTTCTTTTTATTGAATGTCAATGAATCTTAATTTTTCTATTATTTTCATCCATTTTCTTATTCAATCATATTTAGTTCTATCTTACCAGCGATTTTGAAATAAAAATTTAAAATATTGTGAGATCATCTTAGATCTTTAGGAAAGTTTCAAAAATATTAGTGTTTCCCCTAATGTCCTCTAATGTGGACATTGTACATAATCAAGACATATATATGTATGTATGTGTGTATATACATGTATATATGTACTAGAACTAAGAAACTAACATTAGTATAATACCAAAAACTATAAAGACTGATTTCGTTTTAATTTCACCAGTTTTTCCATGAATGTCCTTTTTTTCTTTTTTTTTTTTTGGCCAGGGCTGGGTTTGAACCCACCACCTCTGGCATATGGGGCCAGCGCCCTATTCCGTTGAGCCACAGGCACCGCCTGTCCTTTTTTTTTCTGTTCCAGGATTCAATCGCTTATAGCCCATTGCATTTCGCCATTGTGTCTCCTTAGTAGCCTGAAGTCTGTGACAAATTCTCTTTCATCCGTTTGTTTTATGAAATTTAGTGCTCAGAACATTGGTGAATATCTCAACTGGCATTTAGCTGACATTTTCTAATGATTACACTGAGATTGTAGATTTTTGGAAAGAATATAACAGAGGTGAGGTCCCTTTCTCATCATTTCATATCTAGGGCAGATGCTATAAACTTGCTTAATAACTGGTAATGTAATCATTGATCATTTGGTGAAGATAGGGTTCTTCATTGTAAAGTAATTATTTTTCCTTTTTTGTGCTCTATTGGTTAGAAATGAGTCAGCAAAGCACAGCCCATATTCAGAAAAGAGAAATTAAGCTTCACTTTGGAGAAGGAAGGGTGTCAAAGATTTTGTGTCCATATGCGGAAACTACTGTAGTAATTAATGAATTTGGGGAGAAGATACTTTGAGGCTATGTAAATATCCAGTTTCTCCTGTCACAAAAATTTTATGTCACAAATTTTTGCATTTATCTATTGACTTTGCTTGCAGTAATTATTACTGTAGTGTTCTAATGATGGTTTTCCATTTACTACATTCCGTCTATATTTAATAATTGGAATTCTTTATGGAAAATGGGTCCCTTCCCCCCACTTATTTATTTTTTTATTCAATCAAGTTTTATTAATATCCATATGGACTCATTGACATTTATTTTATTGTTTGAGATGTAAAATATTATTGTTATTTATTTTGTTGCTCAAATTGATTACTGGGGGCTCTTTCAGAAAGGCATTTGTGTCCTTTTCACATACACACATCATTTTTGTATTAGTTTTAAAGCACTTCCTTACTTTCTAATACTATAAAATACCCAATTGTCGCATCTTATGTTTCATGGTCTAGCCATAGATTTGGCCATTTCTTCAAGGATGGCCTTGAAGAAGGCTAAGGATTTCCTCTAGAAAAGATATTTGGAAACCAATATATGGGTTCTTATTGTGCCTGTTGCTGCTGGGCTATTATTGTTTCTATGCTCTTTCAGTGGGCAGAGTATGTGTATAAATACTAACATATGTATACACAAGCATCTATATTTATTTCTTTATCTATCTGTGGTTCTCAATATAGTGTGTTTTTACACTTCCTAAGGGACACTTGGCAATGTCTGGAGACATTTTTGTTAATTGCCAAGATGCTGCTGGCACCTAGTGGGTAGAGGCCAGGAATGCTGCTAAACATTCTGTGAGGTAATGGAGAGCTTCCCACAACGAAGAATCATCTGGTCCAAAATATCAACAGCACTGAGACTTAGGAAACAAAGATCTGAATAGACACATCTACAAAGAACAAATTCAAATTGTGAGTAAGTAGATCACTAACCACGAGGGAAATGCAAGTCAAAACCACAGTGAGCTATCACCTTGCACCTGTTAAAATGGCTATTATCAAGTAGACAAGACAAGTGATGACAAGTGTTGGTGGTAGTATGGAGGGAAGGGAACCTTATACACTGTGGAAGTGTAGATTGGTGTAGTCTTTGTGGAAAACAATATAAAGTTTCCTGAAGAAATTTAAAATAGAACTTCCATATGACATAGCAATCCCTCCTCTAGGTATATGCCCAAAAGAAATGAAATCACCACTTTGTAAAGAAATTTGCAATAGTCAAGGTACGGCAACAATCCAAGTGTCTGTCTGTCAATGAATGAATGGATAAAACTTGTTGCACAAACACACATGTGATAGAATATTATTCAGCCTTAAAAAAAGAGATCCTGCCATTTGTGATAACATGGGTGAAAAGAGACAGCACTATGTGAAATAAGCCAGACACAGAAAGAAAATAGGGCATAATCTCACTTATATGTGGAATCTGAACAAACAAGCCAGAAAAATGGTTACTGAGGGTGGGAAAAAATGAGGAGAGGAAATGATGATCAAAGAATACAAGATTTTAACCATGTAGGATAAATAAGCCTAGAAATCCAATCTATAGCAGAGGAAAATAGTTAATAATATTGTACTGTATACTAGTAATTTTGCTAAGAAATTAGATTTTAGGTACTTTTACCACAAAAAGGTAACTAAATGAGATGATAGATATGTTAACTTGCTTGACTGTAGTAATCATTTCATCATGCATATGCACATAAAACATCATATTCTATATCTTATAAATATGAATAGAAGAAAATAAACATGAGTTCGTATTAATGCCAACTGTAATTCATCACTGCAGTGTTCATTCTAGCCTTCCTCCCTTGCTTATTTATAACTGTTTTTTCTGATAATGAGGAATCTGGCTCCCATTATGTGCAATGTATAGTAGAACCTCCATAATTGACCACTTCCCTACACTTACCACCTCCTTAATTTGACCTGATGTTCGTAGACCAGATATGCACCACATGTAAATATCAGTACAATAGTCCTAGTACCTTATGTTGACCACCCCTGTATGTTGACCAGTTTGTTACAGGCCCTCGAGTGGTCAACTTGCAGAGGTTCCACTGTATTTAAAAAGTTTAAGAATTGCTGACCAATGCCTGTGAAAGAAAAAATTCTAAGTAGTGCAGGTTGTGTATGAATTAGCTCTTTTTTGCATTTACTCTCATATCTGTTCAGCTCCGTATTTTTCCAACTCCTTTCAGTGAAGTTATGTCATATATTTGTATTAAAGTTAAATTCATCTGTCCTAGTTTGCATTAAATCCTGTAATCCCCCAAATCCTGGTTGTTTTCCACTCAAATGATTCATACAGTTATGTTTCTTCTTTGTAGTATAGAGTTCTATGGGTTTTACAAATGCATAGCGTTATGTGTACACCACTATATGATACAGAACCGTTCCATCATGCTAAATGTTAATTTATGTGGTCCGTTTGTAGTCAATCCCTCTAGCCCCTCCGAAATCCTGTCAACTTTGATTTATTTTTTTCCCTATGCTTTGGCATGACATTTGAAACTAACTTCTTTCACTTAGCAAAATGAATTTAAAATGCAGGCATGTTGAGTGAATCAATAGATTATTCTATTAAAATTGCTGAATAGTATTCCATTGTATGTATGCCCCATCGTTTTGCATCCATTCCCTGTTTGAAGTATATCTTGCTTATTTCCAGTTTGGGACACTAGTGAATAAAGTTTCTATATATGTTTACATAAATGTTTTTATATGGACATACATTTTCAATTCACTTGGGTAAATATCAGGAGTGAGATGACTGAGTCAAATGGTAAGTTCATATTTAACTTTGCAAGAAACGACAAATTGCTTTCCAGAGTGGATGAAAAATTTTCCATTACCACCAGCAATGAATGAGGTCTCCTATTGCTCTGTGTTCTTAGGAACATTTGGTATTATCAAGTTTATTTACTTTAGCCATTTTAATATAGCATATATATGTACTTTCATTGCGGTTTTAATTTTAGTTTCTCTAATGACTAATGATTTGGGGCATCTTTTCATAATCTTATTTGATGTTCCTATATCTTCTTTTGTGAACTTTCTGTTCAAATATTTTTGTCAATTTTTTTGTCAGGTTGTTTGTTTTCTTATTTTAAGTTGTAAGAGTTTTTTATATATTCTGAATACAAGTTCTTTATTTGATAAGAAATTTCCTTTAAGTCTGATATTGATCTTTTCATTCTCTTCAAAAGGTCTTTAACAGAGCCAAAGATTTTTTTTAATTAGACTTATTGTGCTGAAATAACTGCAGACTCACATGCAGTTGTAAGGGATTATATGGAGACATTTTGTGTATCCTTTGCCCAGTTTTCCCCAATATTATCACCTTGCAAAACCAGAAGACAATATTACAATCCAGGATAATGACACTGATACAATCAAGATAGACAACATTTTAATCACCACAAAGATTTATTTTTTTTCTTTTTAATTAAATCATAGCTGTATAAATTAGTGCAATCATGGGGTACAATGTGCTGGTTTCATATACCCACATCACAAAATCCCAAAACCAAAGATGTTGGCGTGGATGTGGAGAAAAGGGAACACTTCTACATTGCTGGTGGGAATGCAAACTAATACGTTCCTTTTGGAAAGATGTTTGGAGAATACTTAGAGATCTAAAAATAGACCTGCCATTCGATCCTATAATTGCTCTACTAGGTATATATCCAGAAGACCAAAAATCACATTATAACAAAGATATTTGTACTCGAATATTTATTGCAGCCCAATTTATAATTGCTAAGTCATGGAAGAAGCCCAAGTGCCTACCAACCCACAAATGGATTAATAAATTGTGGTATAAGTACACCACAAGGATTTCTCATGTTGCTCTATCATATCTATACACACTTTCCTCCAGATCCCAACCCTGGAAACCACTAATCTGTATTCAATTTCTACAATTATATCATTTTTAAGAATGTCATATAAATGGAATCATACAATGTAAAGCTTCAGGTATTGGCTTTTCTCATTATATTTTTAGATAGTCTGTTTGGTAGGAACTACTATAAATCTTCATTACACACTTGTGAGCACTAAGCCTCAGAGGGGTTAAATATCTGGCACAAATTCATGCAACTTGCAAGCAGTTGCTGAGATCTGAGCTAAGGTGCTGCAAACTGACATAAGGCAATTTACTAATCCAACAACTATCAGGTTGTTTTTGAAAATATTGGAGGCTTCATAATTCTTCTACCTAGTGTTACATGGCAGAGAAGGCAAGTCTGAGGAATGAACAAGCATTAATGAATAAGTATGGCCAAATGATCCTGCTACCCATTCCTGAGGACTTAGTGAAACCCCATTGTGCCCTTGGGCACTATGCCATTTAGTAATTTATGGCCTCTTAGTTCCAAATCCACCTTTCTTTGCCTACTTTGTGATACTGAAGTTTAACCTTGCAGACCACATTTTTCCTTTTCTACATGGTCCATGTTAAGCTCTGCCAATCAAGTGCACAAGAGGAAGATCATGAGAGATGGAAGAAGAGACTTTGTCTTCTTCCATGGTGCTATGTTCCAGGTGGCAACAAGCAGACCAGGGTATGTGGAATCCCACCAATCTTCACAGTTCGGCAGTGGGTTCTCTCTTCATCTCTGGAACAACAGGCTACTCTTATGCTTCAGAGGTAGGCACCCTTCTTGGAGAGCTTCTTTGTCGCCACAGTGACTGGAACTCTCACAGTTCTCTAGTATGTGCTCCCACTAGGTTTTATCATTATCACATAGTGCCACCTGTCTCTGTGGAAGCCGCTGCCTCTCTTTAGAAATACGAATCTCAGCCTTTCAGGGACTCTCCCTTTACATTTCTCAGCTCTTTCCTTATTCACTGTTTTCTCAGCCCCAGCCCTGGTAGGTACTTTCAGTATTAGCTACCTTTGTATGCTTTGGAATTCTCTTTTACTCCTTTTAGTAGTTAACTGATTTTTACCTAATTTATAACATATGTATTTTTTGAGACGGAGTCTCACTTTGTCACCTTCGGTAGAGTGCTGTGGTGTTATACCTCATGGTGACCTCAAACTCTTGGGCTCAAGAGATCCTCTCGCCTCAAGTAACTGGGACTACAGGCACCTGGCACAATGCCCAGCTATTTTTGTTGTTGTTGTTGTTGTTGTTGGAGACAGGGTCTTCCTTTAGCTCAGGCTGATCTCGAACTTCTGAGCTCAAGCAATCCACCTGCCTTGTCTCCCAGAGTGCTAGGATTACAGACTGCATCTGGCCCTAATTTATAATTCTTGATGTTAAATTATCTGTGTGCAAAGTACTAGTATGAATTCTCCCTCCCGAGTGAAACTTTGGGAACTCTATCAATTTCTTTGCATAAAAGTGTTCTCCAAGGCCAACACAGAACATCCTGACAATAGGAACTGCTAACTTCTAGTCACGTCATGCGTCAAAGTCTTCCTTTTGTAGCCAGACTCTGAAGCAAAGGGGGTTGGTTCAGAACTTAGGCTGATATCTATCAAGGGTTACTACTCTTTGTTCAAGGAAGAGTGATTCTACAACTTTCTATTCCATTACGTATTTTGGACAATACTCATTTTGTTGCCAAAGGTATTTTCCTAATACCTTTTCTGCCAACTGTCTCCAGCATAGGTGTGTATAACACTTTGGGAAACACTTGCTGTACCCCACTTTAGAGTGTAGACCCCTGATTTACCCAATTGCTAAATGCTCACGAAGCTGTCATGGAGTGTGGATTTTTGATGAGAAAACATTATATGGTAACTAATTACCCCTACATATAGATTTAATATGGTTAAATTACCCCTACATATAGATTATATGGTAACTAATTACCCCTACATATAGATTTTAACCTTATATACTCAAAAACATCAGCCTGTTTGTATTAATGTATTTCAAAATAAATCACCCTGCTATATCTCATTCCTATCTGGCCACAAGTGCTTGGACTTCAGTGTCTATGTGACTCTTACTTCTCTGGAGGGACTTTGTGGCCCCTGAAAATAGTGTGGCTATTGTGTTCCAAGAAATTTGACTAATGAAGAAAGTCACCGAGAACTTTGCACTTTAACTTAGGAATGATGCAGAGCTATCCCATTTTTCTTCTGGTACTGGTTTCTTAATTATACCTTGCTGGAGGAACACATGCTAAATACGTGGGCTGTTTATGGCAACATGGTGTAGAGAGTTGCCTTGTTTCTGCTTTTCCCAGAATTTCCTATTAATGCAGTTAATAAGAATAGAGCTGTTAGCTTTCATTTTCACTAATGAAATAAAATAAAACAAGTCTAACCTTGGACCCAAGAACCTAATAGCTTGAGAGCCAGATGCGATGAAAATAGGATCTCATTTAGATAGAGTATATTATAGTTTTAAAATTAGAAACTCAAAATACATTGTATTAACATGATCATGTTTTGCATTTGACTAGGTCACTAATTGATCAGTTTTTAGAAGTGTCCAGACATAGCCTTTACAGATTAGGAAAAATTGTCCCCAAAATGTTTCTTAATGTTCAAGGAGGGTGTAAGGGTAAGAAAAATAGGAGTAGTGCACAAATCTATTAAATGAAACACTTCTAGAAAGCAGTTGTAAAAAAAACATTATTTATTACAAGGAAGTGAGTACAAAGGAAAAACAAGTGTATGTTTGCAATTGTAGAGTACAGCTTGTCATTTCCTGAGAACCCACTAAGTGTTAGGTGATATGTATGTCAGAAGCTGAGACTGCAAGGATAAAGAGGCCAAATCCTTGTCTTGACAGAGCCAATGGTCAAATGGAGGAGAAGACAGATAAGTAAGAGATTCCATAGTTCAACCTGGCAAGTCATAATGTGGAGACTTCCTAGGGTTCTATAGAAGCACACAAAAGAGAAGTAACTAATGAAACTGGCAATGACAGGGAAAGGTTTCTTGGGAAATGTATCCTTTGAACTAAAGTTTAAAGGATGAAACTATTATCTATATATAATAGGACAAATTTGGGAATAAAGACCACTTCATCCGCATACTCTTTGGTGTACAAAAATATATGCTTTCTTGGTAAAATATAGGCAAATTTGCACTGGGAGCAACACAAGTTCTACAAAAGAAGGAATGGATCTAAAGAAATTAAACATAAGATAACCATATGATCCAGCATTTCTACTTCTTGGTATATACCCCAAGAAACTGAAAGCAAAAAGTGGAGTGGCTAGTTGTACACCAGTGATCACAGCAGCATTATTTACCACATCCAAAAGAAGGAAACAATTCAAATGTCCATCAATGAATGAATGAATAAAATGTAGTCTGTCCATACAGTGGGTTATTATTCAGCCTTAAAAGGAAGGAAATTCTGACACATCTTACAACATGGATGTATCTTGAAGATCTTATGCTAAGTTAAAGAAACCAGATACAAAAATGACATGTTGCATGGTTCCACTCAAATTCATGGCCTACATTATTCAAATGCATGGAGACAAAAGATAAGAGTAGTTACCAGGGGACAGGGCAGGAGGAAATGGGGAGTTGTATACTGGGCAGAGAGTTCCAGTTTATTAAAATAAAAACGTTCTGGCTCAGCGCCTGTGGCACAACAGGCTAAGGCGCCAGCCACGTTTACCTGAGCTGGCGGGTTCGAATCCAGCCCAGGCCCGCCAAACAACAATGACGGCTGCAACCAAAAAATGACCGGGTGTTGTGGCAGGCACCTGTAGTCCCAGCTACTTGGAGGCAAGAGACTCTCTTGAACCCAGGAATTGGAGGTTGCTGTGAGCTATGATGGCACAGCACATCATAGGGTGAACAGCTTGAGGTTCTGTCTCAAAATAAATAAATAAATAAATCAGTTCTGAAGTTGCATAGTGGCAATGGGTGTACAACAATGTGAACATAATTATGGTTTCTTAAAGGGCAACAATAGCAAATTTTACATTATGTGTATTTTACCATGATAAAAAAAAGAAGAAATGTTGACTCCAATGCCTTTCCCTTTTGAAGTACAATTTCATTAGGACATCTTTGACCTTTTAGATAAGATGGTTCCAAGTGATACTAGTGGGAAGTAACAAAGAACAAGTTCCCATAAAATGAAATTCGTCATGGAAGATGAGCCAGCAATCCAAGTTCAGCATTTGAACCTGTATTCCCCTTTGAGAGGAGAGGGTGCTTACAGCACTATATGTTTCAGTCCTGAAAACTGCTCCTGCACTGTGGATATGCTTTTGGATTAGTAGCTATTTGAGAGTGTGTGAGTATAAAATAATAACGGAGCTGAGATTCATCAGGGTTAAGTAACTCTGTCTGAGGTCAAACATTTAGTGATTTAGAATAGGAATTTCAGCTTAGATATGTAACATTCCAAGGGCTGTGCTCTCATCATCATGGTGTGTGCCTTAGAGACAGAATATTTGATTGATGGACCCAATAATCACATATATCAACATTTCATTTTTTATCCAGGGATTTTTGACAGTGTGTGGCCATAAGCATAAAGAAGTTTGCCAAGAATCTGACAAACCTACCAAAGGTGCTAACAAGGCTTCCATGTCTATTCTCAATCAGGTGATACTCAGAAAAATAAATAAAATCCAATTACCTTTTAGATACAAGCTATAGAAGACTTCTGGTGGTAATTTTCAAGATTTCTGACAGTATATATGTCAAGAAGATAGTTATACATTATATATATGTTCCAAAAATACTCCAGAACTCTGTGTCTGGCATGTAGATGTTATTCAATAAATAAATATAATAATTGAATCAGATGAAAGCAAATTCCTGCCTACTAACACTATGTCTATAAACAGCAGTATTTTGAATGCATTTGCATTTTATGAAATTCCATATTTAATGAAGAAAATAACTTGACTCGTTGGATATGGGTTTTATTGGATTGATTTTTTTCTCCTTTAGTTGGTGCTTCTTTCATTCTGTAAAAACTGTCTGTGGGGATGGGGGTAAGGGCTGGCTAAGCAAAGTGAAGAAAGGAAGCTAAAAACAGATGCAATGAAGTTTGCCTGTGCAGTTGAGGAGGGAGGTTTCTGTATGCAGCTCATGTAATGTTTCTAGGTACATTTTATTCAGGACAACAACTGTCTCTGCTGCTGTCAGGATTTGCTTCTTCCCCTGGATGTTCACCATGAAAAAAAGATTTTCCTTCCGAAAAATAGAGGACTAAGGTGGCAGAAATGCAATTTAGGATTCTAGTGCAATACCACTTTTGATGAGAAACTGTTTCTACACAGGATTACACAGACACTTTGGGAGAAATACAGTGGTGCCCAGGGGCTCTGGCATTATCAGGTTTAACCATTGAGCCTTTCAACCAAATCTTGCTTTCTATATGTGAACACCGGCAGGTGGGTTTTTTCTCTTGCAAGCCTCTGATTGGCTACTGCAAAGTCCATTCTAAAGATTCAAGTATCAAATAAATTAGCGTCCTGTTCAACTAAAATGGCCAAAGGAAGTATTGACTTGGGTCTGATTAATTTCAGATCAGCCACTGTTCTCAAACTTTCCTTAAGGCAGCTGCTTCTCTTCAGTGCTCTAGAGTGATACAGGTTTGTTTCCAGTATCTTCTTCTAAGGAAAATCCTACATAGGTGACAAATTGCCTTTATTTTTAGACATCTTTTATTATGGAAAATATAAGATATACTAAAGTAGAGAAAATTATATAACAACCCCCTATGTATTTACTGTTTTGCTCCACTGGATTATTTTAAAGAAAATCTTAGATACCAAACCATTTTATTTATAACTAATTAAGTATGCATCTCTAAATGATGAGTGTTCCTTCTGTAAAACATAACCAAGAAACCATTATCACACCTAAAAATGTAATGATAATTCTTTCATTATTACCTTGCAGGTAGTAGTCATATCTGGCCACATTTGGGGTTCTTTTAACCTTAGTTCTCTTGCAGATAGATCCCTTGTGGGATTTTCTATAAATCTTATGAGTCCAGCTCCAATGATATATAATGAGGCAAAGAATTCCATTCTCCAGAAATTCTCCATGTGGATTCTCTGTTATTAAAAAAAAAAAGGAGAAAATAGCACAGAAGATTTTTAGGGCAGTGAAACTATTCTGTATGATACTGTAATGGTGGATACATATCATGCATTAGTTCAAACCCATAGAATGTACAACACCAAGCGTATACTCTTTGGGTGATAATGCTGTAGGTTTATCATTTGTACTAAATGTACCAATCTGTTTGGGATATAGATAAAGGGAGAGGCTATGTATGCAACTGGGCTTTAGGGCATATGGAAAATTTGTACTTTCCAGTTTATTTTGAGATGACTATAAACTGCTCAAAAACAAAGTCTTATAGGAAAACATAGAGAGAAAGTACACCTCACAAAAGTATGTTTGTTATGCCTTTTCTTCCATTGAGAGCAAGAGCAAATTGGGGGAATATAAAGCCTCCAGGTTCTCTGGACATCACTTGGTACAGTTTGACCAACGGGTGGGAGCTAGGCTAGTGATTCAAATACAGATTAGGCTCACCAGATTTGGCAAAAAACAAAACAAAACCCAACCCCCCCCCTCCAAGACACCCAGTAAAATTAGAATTTCAGGTAAATAACAAAAAATACTTTAGTGTGCATTTTTTCCAAATATTGCACAGGACCTAGATATACCAAAAAGTTATAATCATTTATTTGAAATTCCAATTTAACTGTATATGTTTTACTTCACAACCACAAGACAGGTGGCGCAATTGCTGTGGCACAAGGAAGAAAGAACTAGAAGAGTTCATGAAGCCATAGTTTCTTGCAGAGTTAAGAATACCTTTTAGGAGCTAACAGACATAGAAGAAATGAAGAAAAGAAGACAGAAACTTTTAAAGGTGTTTGGTGGGTGATAAACTATATAACCTTTTAATGCTTTTGAAATACTCAAGTGAATTACCAATTACTTTTTGAAATGAGTTTTGTTGCTGAACTGTTTCTTTGAATAAGACACTACTCTGAGACTGAATCAACATTCTGAATGTGTGTGTATGTGTGTGTTTTCTTTTGTTTTGTTTTTCCTCTTCAAATAGAGTTGAGCTTCCTCAAGGTGGTTTTTGGGATGACCTTTTCTTTGTAGAATCACAGTGGAGAAAGACAGACAGTATTCTGGTTTTTGCTTAGGCTCCTTGAATGTTGTCATTCTCTTCGGCTCCCTCCACATTTCTAGCCCTTGCCACCAACCTTGGTTCGTGTTTGTTATAAAGTTTAAAAGAACCTTAAGTTTTGTAAATATGCTCTAGTATTTCTTAAATTTTAATATACATGGAACATCAAAATGTGAAAGAAGGAAAAAGGAAGTGTCTACTCTCTCCATATCCTTATGGCTCTGTGCTTAGTAATGAAGAAAGATTAAATGCGATTTCTAAGTCCTTGTGAGCATAGTGTTCTACACTTCACAAAAGTCTTGAAGGGGAAATGTCAGTGGGTTCTTGATGATATCACACAAAGATCTGGACCACATATCACACAAAGATTAAATGACAGACAAGAAAAAGCTCCAGTAACAAGGAGGGGCAGTGGAAACCACTTGCCAACCTGAAGCAGATCTATTCCTATTTATGCACCCTCGGTCCACTAACTCCAGATGGCTCTTATTCAATCAAAGATTAACTAACGATGGTATCTTGTTGAACTCTCCATTCCAGCATGGTCAGGTGCTTCAAACCACAGTGTGCCACCTCAAGTTAACTAGGTGCCTCATTGTCTGGGGCATACGGAACTGAACGTTATGGGACAGTTGCTATGGTGATGCTAATCAGCCTGCACAGACGGCCAAACAGAAACAGTATCTAGAAAAACAACTTTTTTAAAAAATAATTTTATTAAATCATAATTGTGTACATTGGTGCAATCATAGGGTAGAATGTGCTTCATATACAATCAGAAACATTTTGATCGTACTGTGAGAGATAGCCTTCATAGCATTTTCTTAATCACTATATAAAGACATTGA
>CAUYRH010110177.1:0-22021 GCA_963574655.1 Perodicticus potto
CAGCAACCTCATCACCTTCAGGTATTCCTATAAGGCAAATATTAGATCCCTTTGAATTATCCCAGAGCTCTCTGAGAGAATTATCTGTTTTTGTTCTCCACTTTTTTTCTTCATTCAGCATTTGGGAATGTTCAAAAGCTTTGTTTTCAATGTCAGAGATCCTTTCTTCTGCCTGCTCCCTTCTGTTACTGAGAGATTCTACTGTATTTCTAAGATCTTTGAGGGATGCAAGTTCTTGCCTTAATGTGTCAAAATTTTTGGCGATTTTGTCTTTGAATTTGTTGAATTCTTGAGACATCTTTTGAATTACTCCTTGAATTCTAATTCCATCATTACCTCCATTCTGTTGATATTATTTTTTATCCAAATTCTGAACTCGATTTCTGACATCTCAGCTATTTGTTTATAAGTGGGATCTTGTGTTGTGTCTGCCATATTGTTCCTTGGGGGAGTTGATCTACTCTGGTTATTTGTGTTGCCAAATTTTTTCTGCTGATTCCTTCTCATGATTGTTTTTCACTGTTGGCTAGATAAGGCAAGTAAGGTGAAATTGGATTGGAAGTTCCTGGAGTTGTGGTTAACCAGCACTTTGTCAAGGATCTTGGACTGATGACTGCAGTTTTTCCCCTATAACTTTGCAAATGACCTGTACAGTATTACAGTCTGAGTCTGAGGAAACCTGTTTGGTGTGGTGGGGTTAGGTGACTCTGTCCTGTATTCAGCTGGTTCTTGGCTGATACTAGAGGATCAGTGACTCTGGTAAAGTCTTAGCTGAAGTTTGCTTTCTTGGAGTCACAGCTTGCCTCAGCAGAAGTGACCTGAAGTTATCTCTCTTCTCTCTCAGCTTGGCTCCCAGTCTTCAGAATTCTGGATATTATCCTTCCCTCTGGATGGGAGCTTCAGTTGGAGGATGGCTCAGTTGGCCAGAACTGTAAAGCTTATAATTTCATGAATAAAAAACAATTTCCTTAAGTACAGTCAAACAGATTATTTTTTCAAGTTCATAAAAAATTTTACATGAATAGTTGCCTCAATTTTCCTCCGTAGCTTTGATTAACTAAATATATATTGTGTTGGAAATAGAAAGATAAATGAGGGATTATAACTGAACTCAAGGGAGAGATAGAGATATAGGCAAACAATTATAGTAAAATGTTTAGGTTCCATAATTTGTTAGAAATCTGTTTAAGACAATAATTATAACAGTTGAAAGACAAACTTTCTCTGATGGAGCTTTTGCTAAGAAGTAGAGCCATAGTAGTGTTTCCAAGAGTGAACAGAAGAAGTTTAGAAACAAAGAATGTATCATTCCATGCTGAGGGACAGACCGTGTCTTTGTATGCAGAGATGAGGCTCCAGTGATTTTTACTCAGTATCTAAAATTTTCTTGTTTCTCTCTTCTGTGATTCAATTGACTTATTATTCTGCCCAAGCAAAAACAAAACAAAACAAACAACAACATTAAAAAACCGCTTTCTGTTCCTGTTAGTCTTTAAAATCTACCTGTAATCCTCAGAGAGGCACCCACAGAAGAAAATGTTTTACAGCAAAGTTTTCAAATTTGATTGTGTAAAAACTCAGGTTGCAAAGACATTGAAACTACAGAAGGAACAGTGTCAGGAAAGCTTTTGTAATGCCCTGTTTCAACTACCACAATCTCACTTTAAAGTGCTTTTACTATTGAGCCTTCTCATTTGAAAGAAGAAAATAAACACTCCATTGAGAAAAGTAAACATATTTAAGTGAAATCTCCTATCAAAGTCTTAGTCTTGTGGTCGTTTTTCTTATTCAATCTATTCCAGATGACAGGAAAATTGAGAGCTTGTTTGTAGACTTGGGAACAGTTATCCTTTGAAATCCATATCTGCTTACTCAAAGGTCAGTCATTTTGGTCCCTTGATAATTTTTGAAAATGTCAGGGAAAGCGACATGGCCATTGATCATATTAGGATGGAGTGAATCCATGAATAATTGACAGCTTGATCTCAAAACTTGTAGTGTACATATGAGTATTTGTGGAGAAAGAAATAAACAATTAAAAGATAGGATAAAGCAAAATAAATACAGAGCTGAAACTGTGCAGGGTCAAAGGCTGGTGCCGCGGTCCCAGACCTACCCTTGTAAGCAAAATGAGCAAGGAAAACTTTGAGTTTTTAATTCCTAGGTTACATGATTTAATAAAAATGGATTTAAATAAGAGGATGCATTTAAAGAAGCAAACTTCAGGATCCTGTAGTCCTTTCCCCTTTTATTTTACCATATATTTCTGGGCTTGTTATGCCCAGAAAACATAAAATAAAGGAAAGTTCTGATAAAAACATTAGCATGCCAGATTCACCTGGTAGGTGTGTTAAAATGTGAATTTCTAAGTTTCACCCCAGAGTTTCTGATTCGGTAGGTCTGAGGTGACCCTGAGAATTTATGTCTCTGAAAAAGTGACCAGTTGTGGGGGGGATAGAAGCTATGGAGCCTGAAGCCCGTTCCTCCTACTCTGTCCCAGCACTTTTGAAACAGCACTCTCAGTAATCTTTGCATTGGGGGTGCAGTATTCAAACAACTCCTTATGGTTTTTCAATTTTTTACCATTTTTGAAAATGAAACTGGAGCAAAGAGTGGTGGCAGGGATACTATCAAAGGTAATAGGTTATTATTGTTCAAAACAGATAAATAATCTGAGGACTGAGAGAATCCCACTGAATATTAGGTGGAATAAGTAAAAGTCCAGTTATAAGACCTCAAAATACAGTTTTCATCAACCAGTTCAAAATGGGTTTGTGCATTTGGGATTTTACCAGTTTTGTGTGGGCGTGAATGTTTTCCCCACACTCTTGTCTATTAATGCATGTCAAAATACATTTCATAATTGATTTGTAATTTGTATTTCTTCTATACTATTGATTTTGAACATATTAAAATAGATTACTCTTTTTTCCTTTGTTCCAGACATTCTGTATTGTAAGAGGTAAAATAAGTTAGTAAAGATAATTTCCCAGCACTATAGAGCTGTTTTGCTGAAAGACTATTATCTATTTTTTTAAAAATCTTTAACCCCAAAGAACAAATAGACCATAAGAAACAACCAAATATAAAAAGTTATTTGTCTAACCAATAGATAAATCTAATTAGAACTCTGCTCTTATGCCTATATACTTACATAAGTGTTGGGGCTCAGAAATGCTTTGGCGCCGTGAGTCCTCTGAACTAAAGGAGCCTGGAAGGTCTCAGAAGCAGCCTCAGTAGCAAAGTCTGTCTCTCATCGACTGCCCTTCTGTCTTCTGTCCTTCTTTCTCCCCTCAAGTGAATTTCTCTTCCCCAAGGTGGGACTTAGAAACAATGACCCCTTTACCCCAAAGTGATCTGTAAAGCCTAGGAAGGTCGTCTCTCCTTTTCCCTTCTCCCTTGAAGAGCCTCATGCTGGAGGGATCCTGACCTTATACCCAGGAGGTAGGATTGCCACAAAGGCCAAGAGAGTGTAAACGACAGGCCTTGCTGGGCTTTCCTGCTTAGCCTATCAGCATTACATCATGCACTTTTGTCCCAGCACATTCTCCATGACTGTCTGGTCTTCATGGAACTAAGCAGAGAAACTCAGTTTTCCCTGGGCCTTTAGATCTTCACTTCTGATGACTACCGTGTCATGTAAAATGTTGCTTGGGTAAATTTGGCATGCTTTTCTCCTGTTACTTTGTCTTTTTACAGCCCATCTCACATTCACATAAGCTCTGATACACATTTTCCTCTTTGGTAGACAAAATTACCGAAGGCAAATAGATGAACTGTAATGGTATTCTTTGACAAATTTGCCACTCGGGAGCAAAGTTGATCTTACCAGTAGGGCTAAATCTTAGGATTTATTAAATTTATTTGTAAGTGTTTTAATTCTGTAGACTAATCATTAGGCAATTTGTATACCTTATATTCATTATTCATATTCTCATAGGAAATTAATTTTATTAGATAAATTTTATAAGGGAGGCAAGAAAAATGATGCTGTTAATTAAAAGGATCAATTGAATGAGATAAGCAAGATTCTTTGTTTCCTCTGGCAAGTAAAAATAGAAAATTCTGTATTACAAAATAGTGTGGGGAGGTAGAAATTTTCTTTAACTTGTCTTCATCTGGCATCATTGGATGGGGCTCTAGAATGAGGAAGGACAGAATAACAAAAGAAAACCCAATAGAACTTTATTAACACGTGCCTCACTCTTATGCATGGAACACTCAATCATGACTTAAAAAGGTAGTTAGAACTTAAAATTGCAGAACATCTTAGTAAAAAATAATAGTTTTGGAACTAAATGATAAGACAAAGGAAAAGGACCTTGAGCTGCAGGAGCATCAAGTTGAGAAAAAGCAAATATATGTAGAGATCAATGGTAGAGAAGGACTAGATAGTAGGTTTGTTGCACAGATCCCTCTGATGCTTCTACTCCTGGTGTGGTGGATTTCGGTCCAAAGTTCTCTCAGGTGAATAACTTCTATCCTTGCTGCTGGGGGTGGGGAGTCTACTAATTTGTCTCACTTTAAGCAAATAGAGAGAGAGCAGGGAGCTTTTCTTACATCTCCTTCTCCATTGCCTTCCTCTGAGATTAATCTTTATGCCAAAGTGGCATATCGGGGGGTGACATGTTACGTTTGGGGGAAATAAAAGATGTATAAGAATACTAAAATATGAAGCGTGCAGTGCTTCCCCTTAAAGGGTTTCAAATTCAACCTTAGAGGTAAAGATTATAAATAGACAGAGACATAGACAGAGTATGTAGGTATCAGGCCTGCTATGCTCATAGGTATTCACCACCTTTGCCTGGCATGTCTGTGCCCATGGTTGGGAAGACAGACCTCTTCAGCTGTGCTTGGCACTTACAGTGGAGGCTCCAGAAAGGGAGATGGCAGAGGGAACCGGAGAACAGTTTGGGGAGTTCTTTTCTCCTCTTATGCCTTTGAGGTTCAGATAACATGCTCACATGTCACCTTAGTTGCTTAAGCAACTTTTCTTTCTGCTTAAAAAATTAAAATAAATAACAAACTCTGTGATATTTTACCTGTAAATACCTCCGTATGCATCTGAAAAAATATTTAGACATTGTCCTCCTAAACAAGCCATTTTTATCAAATCTAACCAAATAAGGAGTATGTCTGTACTTTTTTTAAGTTCTTAAAATAACCCTAATTGTCCTAAAAATACCCTACATATTGATTTGTTTGAATCATACTCTCACCACATTTCAGTATCATGTATCCAATTTGGGACATATTGATATTAAAATAATATTTGTTATTTATAGGAAATTCAGATTTAAGTTGGTATTCTGTGTTTATTTTTTACATCTAGTAATTGTGATTTTGTGGGTCATGGATTTTAAACAAGCCCTGACTCGAAGGCTAGTGGTAAGTATGCTGAACTAGTGAAGTTTCCTGGAGCTCTCCTCATCTCTGAGGGTGGTAAACAGGCAAGACATGAATAAATAAACAAAATGTGGATAAGTGCTATGAAGGAAGGGGGAAAAAAGGTGGTAGAAGTGATAGGGTGAGGGGCTGGCTAATGCACACTGGGAGTCCAGGGAAGACTTCTGCAAGAAAGTCACCAACCTGACAGCTCCATTTTCCTGGGTAGTGAGAAAGTACTTTTATATGCAACAACATTCTTTTCTCAACCCAGTCCCACATTTTGTTGTATGATTTTTGCCTCTTCAGTTCTTATTATAGTGACTGTCACCTTGTAGATACTCGAGTGCTAATAGTTATAAATTGAAAGAAGAAACAAGCATTTGTGGAGAAACTAGGGAAAAGGAGACTCAGCACAGTTTGTGTTTACGTCCTCAGAAATGCTTGTTGACTACACACAAACAGCACTCTGAAATATAATCATCCAAAGAAATAAAGCTGAGCAGAGATAATTACCGTAAGGGTTATTTTTAGTCAGTAATAATTATATGTTCCCCAACGGGTATTTTCTGCCAAACAGGAGATGGCATTTCTGTTGATGAGACGTTGCGTGTGTGTGTTCTACAGCTGCTTCTTCATGGCACACCAGGCTCGCTCTGCGTCTTCTTGGGAGAGGAATTAACTATCAGACCATCTCGCTCTTCATGTTCTTAAAGGAGTACTGGCCATTTCCTAAATGATCTTTTTTACCATTTTTCCTTCAGCATACCAAAGTTTCCCTTCAATATTCAAGTTTAAGATTGAGAGATTAATGAGTTATACCCCCTGCAAAACCTCTTCTTAGTTATATTTAACTCATGTGGTAATATTTTTTTTATTTTGAAGGCTAAATAAAATAACTTACATGAAATAGTTTTATACTCCCTAGATTTATGGAAACATTAAACCGAATGCCAGACTATGCAGACCTCAGTCATCATTGAAATCTAAGTGTATTGTTTGACTCATAAAGTTTGAATTAAGAGAGATTAAGTCATTTATCTGAGGTCCAGAGCTAAGACTCAGGAACACTATCTGGAGTTTATGTCCTGTCTTAATATCACCTTCAGATAGTTAACTTTTCTTTCCCAGTATCCTACACAGAGTAAGGTTGTGCTGTCTTTCTGATCATTATTGCTTAAGACCCTGATATTGGTTTAATGGGGACCACTAGACAAAAATACTGTGGTGTTAAAGGTAAAAGAAGAGAAGAATATGGAAAAAGGGAAGCTGTTCAAGAAGCTGAATATGTGAGTTTAAGGAGCCACATGAAGGTACTTGTGGAAATCAGTATTTACCTAATGAAAGACTCCTTAATGCCATCATTTTTGGTTAGCATGCACTGCTTGACATATTTTAAAATTCAAAGTCTTCTGAGGCATACATACACAATAGAATAACAATTAACACAGAATCTCTCTAGACTCATATCTTGGCTTTCTTATAAATCCAATTAATATTAAGTCCAGACTACTGGATACAGGTCTTATAATAACATACCACTCATGAAGACTATCACATTTTGGGGTCATTCTATTTTGTGGTAGCTAAAATAGGGTACTTTCAAGGACCTTGGAGAATGTATTGGGTAAATACTGGCATCTAGAAGGAAGGGATTTTGAAGTAGAACATTAAATTATCAGCACAAGTGTTGATATCAGACAAATCTAGGTTTGAGACTTGGGTACCCATCTCAATAACACTATCATCTTTATCAGCTAAACTCTCAAGCTATGGTTTCCAAATTTATACATCTGGGGTTACTAGTATATACACACCATAAAGAATGAATAAAATATTATATGTAAAAATCTGATTTTATTACATATAATATAAATAACATTCATTTGTTATTATTATAAGTATATATCTATAATTGGCCCAATATAATATTATTCAACTGAAAACAGAAATAACATAAAAAATATTTCCTCCCTACTTCTCCAAATAGATAGGAGAAAAGTACAAGGTGAGTTTGGGGGTGGATGTGCTTCACTGTTTTTCCTCCTTCAATGTAAATAGATCTTGGAGAATTAAAGAGTCAGCTGGTAAGATTGTTTGTTTGTTATCAGAACCTTAGTGTCCTGAGAGGACATTGTATTGACCTAAGAGACCAGGAACCTAGGCTCCTTTAGTAACCATTTGTATGACCCAGAACTAGTCCCATCTCATCCGTAAAACGGAAGGGTTGATCTTGATGACCATTGAGTTCCCTTCTAAACACAGCTGATATAATAAAGTCTTTTTAAATTTATATATTCTTCTGTGGCCATATGGGAAGTCAATGAAAGGCCTCCCATTTAATGACATTTAGGTTCTTTTGTTTTGTTTCCCTCAGAAGCCTGTAATTACTGGCCAACTATAGCATCAGTAAAACATGCTGAGGCTCTAGTTTTTGTTGACCTTTAGTTTTATAATCTGTGCTGTGTTTTATTATCTATAACTGTTTTCTTTTAAATAGAGGTATTCACTTAGATAGCATATTAATAGAAAGCCCTTCAAAAAGTGTTAACCGTAAGGATACACAATGTTGAGGTACATGGGGGTGTTTCTAATTTTCCATTTTTAATTTGTATATGTCAAACATAAAGGTGTACACTTTCTTTTTTTTGAGACAGAGCCTCAAGCTGTCACCCTGGGTAGAGTGCTGTGGCATCACAACTCACAGCAACCTCCAACTCCTGGGCTTAAGCGAGTCTCTTGCCTCTGCCTCCCAAGTAGCTGGGACTACAGGCGCCCGCCACAACACCTGGCCATTTTTTGGTTGCAGCCATCATTGTTGTTTGGCAGGCCCAGGCTGGATTTGAACCCACCAGCTCAGGTGTACGTGGCTGGTGCCTTAGCCACTTGAGCCACAGGCACCGAGCCAAGCTGTGCACTTTCATTAAATATACACAGTAGAATCTCCATAGCTGACCACCTCCCTACATTGACCACTTCCTTAAATTAATCTAATTTTCATAGAGTAGACATGCACAACATGTACATACAAATATAGTAGGTCTGGTTCCTTATGTTGACCACCTCTGTATGTTAACCAGTTTGTTACTGTCTCTTGAGTGGTCAACTTACAGAGATTCTACTCTGTGTGTGTATGTGTGTATGGTACAGGTGAAAAAAATCCTAAACCAAGTAAAATTAATTATATAAGGTATTATTTTCATTATGTTATTAATTCAGGGCTGTCTATTAGATGAGCAAGCTAGTTTATGGATCAGACTATAGTTAATATAGTTTGTAGTTTAGTCTCAGAGTCTATGGCATAAACCACAATGAATCTATAAAAATTACATATAAATACATCATTTTACAGAGGTTTTCAGTATAGCAAAAATTATATATTTAACTTTCTTTCTTTTTTTCTTTTCTTTTTTTTTTTTTGGAGACTGAGTCTCACTCTTTCACCCTGCGTAGAGCTCTGTGGCATCATAGATCACAGCAACCTCAAACTCTTAGGCTCAAGCTATCCTCTTGCCTCAGCCTCCCTAGTAGCTGGGGACTATAGGTCCCCACCATCACAACTGACTAGTTTTTCTATTTTAGTAGAGATGGGGTCTCACTTTTGCCCAGGCTGGTCTCAAGCAATCCACTTGCCTTGGCCTCCCAAAGTGTTAGGATTAGAGGCATGAGCCACAATGCCTGGCTATTTTTTTTTTTTTTTTCACTTTATTTGGAAAAAGTATATTATCTTCACAAGAATATTATTTTTTCTCTGCCAGTATGAGAATCTAAAGTCATTATCATGATTTTTGTATTCATATTGAATTTTCCTTTGTTATTTATATCCTTTATTTCTTTCAAAAGTATGTATATGTGAACAAGTAAGGTTAGAAAAACATAACTTTTAATGCTAACAAATGAAACTACTAAAAGTAGAACAATTTATCAAGGCCAGAATTAATGTAGAATGTGAGTGGATGCTAGAAAGGGAAACCACTTTCCAGTTATGCAGAACCACATGGGATAAATTAGGACAAAACCTTACCCAGGGTCTTTCAGTTCTTGAATTCCAGTTGCTGTTAAAAGTCCCATGTCAGGGTAAACTGGGACATATAAAGAAAGGATAATATTGAATTCATTAAGGGACAATCCCACTTTTGACTATGTGAAATTTCTTGTTTGCATTCTTAGAGAAAAAGAGAGCAAACTTTCCAACTTGTTACTTTCTCCACTGTGTAACTCAGGGAAGGCTGGTCTTTCTTCACTCTGGAGTGATTAAAGAACCTGTTAAAAAGGCAAATCAAACCCCTGGATCTTATCTGTCTAGGGTGGTCTCTAAGAGTAATAAATTATAAGCTGAAATAGCAAACATGAATTGGAATAGGCCAGACCCAGCGAGGGAGGATGATGTATTATAATACTTAGACAAATGAAATAGTATACATGGAAATCCATACATGAGAGGATGTGGAGTATTCTAGGGCCTGAAAGAAGTTTGTAGTTAGTGTATATAAATAGACTGTTTGCTAAACAAGGGAGATGAAGGTTAGTGGCTGGAAGTAGGGTGAGGTTGGAAAAGGATTCAGAAATTCATTACGGCAGGTTTAATCAAACATAAAGAAATTTGGAACTAATTCTAAAAGGCATGAGGAAATAAAGCGTTTTAAGTGGAAAGTGACATGAGCAGATTTCCATTTTTAAAACTGTAATTTGAAACTATCAGAATCTCAGTATCTTAGATCCTCTTACTGATGAAGAACAAAGGTTGACTCAGAGATTTAAATGACAATATGGATTCCCCAAGGAAGTGAAATAGCTTATAGCACATTTGCCTTAGAAATATCAGTAATTATAGATAAAACCCAGGCCATTTTTTTCCTGAGAGTACTCTTTGGGATTATGGAAGATGTTAAAATTCTTTGTATAATTAAATAACAACACTCTGTAGGCTGCTGTGAGAAATTCAACCTTACTCCCCCCCAGACACTCAAAAGCCCTATGAAATATTATCTCTCCAAAACATTAAAGAAATACATTGATAACATTTTCTAAAAACATTTGTTCTAGAAATTCTCTATGATTAGAGCAAGGTGGAGAATTAAAGAAACTATAGATAAAAATCCATATTCTGAATAACAAGAATATTGTCGTAATCTAGCCAAATGAATTTTTAGAAATATAAACCTACTATCATCTGTTTTGAGTACATAAGTTTTATTACTCTGCAGGTCAAACGATCATTTCCTTCTCTGTTTACAAATAGTTTGTTAAAATTACTATATTTATCTTTCTTGAATATGGGAAATCCATGCATAGTCATAGCGTTAGGACCTTACTAAAAATATTGCTATCAATGTTATCTAGATTTGAGGTGGTACAAGAGAATTCAAGGTCAAAATGATAATTTTGACAATGGCAAAGGAAATGAATTTGTTTTGCTTTTCCAACACACGTCTCCTATCTTTGTAGGAAAAAAAAATATTCACATCCTCATAACTGTTTTCACATATTGTGCTCTTCATCTCCGTTTTCCCGGCTGCCTTAACAAAATACCACAGGCTGGGTGGCCTACACGGAAATGTGCTTTCGTGCAGGTCTGGGGCCTGGGAAGTCCCAGATTGGGGTGTCACCCCTTGGGGACCTCTGAGTCCCCTCCTTGGCATGCAGATGGCTGGTCACTTGCTGCCTCTTCACTTGGCTCTTGTCCTCTTCCCACGCGTACCCTGGTATTTTGTGGTCCTTCTTGTAAGGACACCGGTCAGACCAGATAAAGACCCACTCAAACAGCCTCTTTTTAATGTAATTATCTTTTAAAAGGATTCTATCTCCAAATACAGTTAGATTTTGAAATACTAGGATTAAAGTTTTAACATGGGAATTTAGAAAAGATATGATCCATCCCATAATAACCTCCAAAGGCTTTAATGCCAACAGGACTCCAAAGGCTTTTTTCCAACTAAAAATATCCCTTTCCTTCTAGGCCTTCCCGTCTTTCCCTTACTTCACATATCAAACTATGCTTATTTTTGCCTGTGAATTTCTTTCCTCTATAAATACCTATACTATTTTTTTTAATTTCTCTAAATTACACCTTGCACTGGCTTTACAAATCAGCCCAAAATCTTCTCAAATTATTTTATAAGTACAATTCTTTTCTATTGATGAAATACAGACTAAGCAAATACACATTTACATGGAGATTCTAATTGTGCCATATTTACTTTATCTCCCCATCTAGTTTGAGGCCGATGAGAATAGGAAAGACACTCTATATTCATTTTGCATCTCCATATGTGTCATCATATACACAACACACAATGAGAGAGTGCTGGGTGTACATGTTATATTCTCAAATGATCTATTCTATAGAGATTCTGGTTGGTGAAATACATAGCTACCTGGTTCTGAGGATTTTCAATGTTACTTCAATTGGCTATAAATGTTTAGCAACAACTTTCCTTTACCATATTACTTTGTAGCCTTTGACAGTACTTGAGTTTGCTGACCACTAGAAGATTTAGGAAAGAAGCTGACTGTACAACTATTACTTCATAGATTGTCAGGCTTGTATTTTCCTGGTGTAGATGGCTATGTAGACGTTCTAATCATACCTCATTTTTCCTGTGTGCCTTTTCAAGAAGAAGCTCTAAACCCAATACCAAATTATTTTTTAAGTCAAGGTTGTATAAACATCTGTGTTATTTTGTGATGATCTTGAAGGTTATAGACACTGTTGAACTATATTACTGTGTTAGGCGAAAGACTTATGTTGATCTCCATGGATTATCAATGTTTATTTTCAGAACATTTATAAAATAATGTTTGAAAATGAATTGCTACATGAACTAAGTATGTATCTGATAACTCAAGCCAGTGCCCCCATGTGGTTTCTTAAAATGTAAATCCTGTAATCTGGCTCCTTCACTTTGGGATAACATATAAAATGCCAAAATGAGAAAGAGGCCCTTGGTAGCAATCATTTCTTTATTGTTCATTCTTCCTTTCTACATAACCACTTTAAGACCATACACCATCAGTAGTTTTCAGTGTATTAGCTTTTTACTATCCCTAAAGTTTAAAAAGCAGTGAAAGGTTGCTGCTTCCACAATCATCATCGTTAGCTGCAGTTGACCATCCAGAGTCAGAGCCCTCTCTGTGATTTTCATCTGCATCGTGCAATGAGCTCTAACCATTGTGCTTCTTTATCATTAAAGTAAAAATGAACCAAGGAAACTGCTAACACTCAAAAGTAAATTGCAATGTAAGAAAACCCTCATTGTTTATTTGAACAAAGGTTCCCCTCTTATGTTAAGTAAACAATAAAAATGAAAGAGGGGAACACTATAAATAGAAGTATTATCCCATCTATTAAGCCTGAATCATTGTACACAGTTATGACTCAATAAAAATAATTAAAAATTAAAAAAAATAATAAAAAAATAAAATGAATTAGTTTTAAAAGTTTTTATTGACAAAAATTGATAGAAATATTTAAATAGTTTCAGATGGAATTTACTCTAGTATCAGTGACTTTATTACTTTAACATAGGTCCTAGTTAGGAAATTCAATAGGAATATTGTATCAGAATGTGGCCTGATCAATCTAAAAAATGAATGAAGAAATTAAAGAAAAATATAAGTTGGTTATGTTTCAGTATCTTTGCTGGCATTTGTAACCTTGGAACAAATTTAACAAGTTAATGATATCAAGTAAATAAATACATTGTGAAGAAATAAATTACAAGCACAGGCATTGCTGTTTTTCTTTTTATTTTATTTTTATTATTATTATTGCTTTGAGATGGAATCTCACTTTGTCACACTTGGTAGAGTGCTGTGTCATCATAGCTCACAGCAACCTCAAACTCTAGGGCTCAAGTGATCCTCTTGTCTCAGCCTCCTGAGTAGCTGGGACTACAGTCACTCACCACAACACCTGACTATTTTTAGAGGTAGGGTCTCACTCTGGCTTAGGCTCATCTCCAACCTGTGAGCTCAGACAATCCACGCACTTCCGGGTCCCAGAGTGCTAGGATTACAGGTGTGAGCTGCCCCTCCTAGCCTATCTTTGTTTATATCTCACCCTCTAACTAGATTTCAGTTAAACCATTCTTTATTTAATTTTAATACAAATACTTTTTGATAATATATTTTGCATTTCTTAGATAATTTCAAAAAAAAGATAGTGTAGTATATCATATTCATATAATTAAAGTGACCAGCGTTATACTCCAAGTTTTCCAACATTCAATGAAATGGCTATTACTGCATTAAACATCTCTGAATATAAAAACTTGAATTTGAAAATAGGTGTCTAAGCATGATTACCAAAACCACCTGTAATTAGTCCTACTGAATACAAGTTGTAGTGCTACTTGCTTCTCTGGCCAAAAAGGGGCATGATGTGGTATTGTGACTCTCGTTCAGCTTCCACTTTAGTTTCTCACTAGCTCTAACCAGGAATATTCTTTCTTGTGCTTTTTGTTAGAATTTTGTAATCAACTCAAATTCATGGTCTGCCTTCTTTGAGCTAGAATCTTCAAGCTTCATGTTTTACCATTTTGTCTTTGTGTTTCTAAGGTTTAAGAAGTCTGTTGCCTTAAGTCTTTCCTCATGTGTTTATTTATATTTTTAACTAATGTTCTTTGCTTTGTTCACATACTTTTGCCCAATCCCAGATTTGCCCCCTAACCTAGAGGCTGGGTTCTTAGTATGAGAATTGATTGGGCAAATCACATAGAACATTCATTACCACACTGTAATTTATTATCAGCTGAAATGTATGGATATTCTCCTCATAAAAAAGCTAATTGCACTAACAGGTAGATGTAATTTCAGGACCTATTCATGAACATGAACTTAACAATTCACAGTTTAGAGAAGCTTTGGGGTGCTTTCCTTGGCGTGTTTTCCTTGTATGTGTATCTTTTTGTTGTTGTTCTTTTGTCCCTTGGTTATTTTAAACTGCTTATTAATAGTTAGACAAGCAGTGCTTGAGAAATTAGAATATCCCTTTCCTTATAAATATGTGATGAAATTTATTGCAGCTTATACAATTTATTAAACTGAGTCACCCCTGAAGCAAATGCATTATTAAGTAGTTAAAAAATTCATGACATATCCTAAACACAGTGAGGGTGCCTTAGAGGAGCTCATTCATCCGATAAGTATGTGTTTAACAAAATTGCTTTGAATGAATCTCTTTTATGAGGTTTTGTAATTATTGTTCTTATTTAAGACTTAGTTATATATAGCATAAATAACAGAACATGTTTTTCACATGAGGTATTGGTTTGTTTTGGAATGCAAATAGTCACAGTCTTTTCTTTGTGAGTATGCAATAAAAATGTTTTGTTGCATCATTAAAAGTTCTCAATAGGCCGTGGTGTCCTAGAACGTATTCTGTACATTGTGCAGGAATACATTTCTATTTTCAGATTTAAAGGTACATATGAAATGGAAACCTCATAAGATTTCTTATTGTGCATATTGGGCACCAGCCTCAAGCACTTGCTTGGAGAACGAAGATCTTAAATTTTAACTTTCTTAAGGTTTCAGCCAGAAGTATTCAAAACAAAAGTGCAATGTGAAAAGAGTTTCATTTCTCATGTTATCTGAAATAGAAATGTTTTTCTATTTATGACACATCTGGAGATACACCAAATCAAACTGGCAAGCCGACCTCAATAACCCAGTGTAATTTCCCTGCGGCTGCTGTCACATGGACAGTATGACTATTTATGACATGTGGCTTTCCTTTTCCTTTGCTTTACTATTTATTCACATATAGAATCATGCTGGTAGGCATTATATACTTTGGCTAAACATTCTGAGGCAGGGTCCATGATTTTTTCTTTTTTTGGGGGGCGGGGGGTTGGTGCCAGCAATTTCCTCATTACTACTCCTGTTAGCATGATTATCTCTAATAGTTATTCTTAAGAGTATTTATTGAGAGCTCACATTGTTAACATTAAGAAAAGTACTTTATAAAATATTTTCTCTTGCCAATATCATCAAGAGTTTCCCCACACTTTCTTCTAGAGTTTTTACTTTTCATGTGTTAGATTTAAATCATTTGTCTAGCTTGTGTCCATTTTTTGTAAGTGGTGAGAAATATGAGTCCAGTTTCATTCTTTTACATGTAGGTAACCAGTTCCCCCAGCATCATTTATTTGACAGGGATTTTTTTCCCTCAGAATATTCTTTTGTTTGGTTTATCAAAGACCCCTTTTGGCAATTGCAGCAACACCAAAAATAAATAAATGGGACCTGATCAAAAGTTTCTGTGCAACTCAAAGTACACCAACTAAAGCACACAGACAGCCTTCAGAATGGGAGAAGATATTCACCTGTTATGAATCTGACAAAGAGCTAATAACCAGAATCCACGGAGAACTCAAACTACTCAACAAGAAAAAAAGCAAACAACCGCGTTTATCATTGAGCAAGAGACATGAACAGAACCTTCTCCTAAGAAGACAGATGAATGGCTAAAAAACACACAAAAAGATGCTCATCATCCCTAATCATCAGAAAAATTCAAATCAAAACCCACTGAGATATCACCTAATCCCAGTGAGAATGGCCCACATCACAATTTCCCAAAGCTATAGTTCCTGGTGTGGGTATGGACAGAAGGGAACACTTATGCACTGCTGGGGGAATTGCAAACTAATACAGTCCTTTGGGAAGAAGTATGGAAAATCTTCTAAAAGCTAAAATTAGACCTTCCATTTGCTCCTGAAATCCCATTACCAGGTATCTGCCCAGAAGAAAACATATTTTACTATAAAGACATTTGCACTTGAATGTTTATAGCAGCGCAATTCACGATAAAAAAAAATGTGGAAACGTCCCAAGTGATGGTCAACTCATGAATAGATAAACTGTCATATATGTAATATTATTCAGCCCAAAGTAAGATGGAAACTTCACATTCTTTGTATTTACCTAGAACAATTAGAAGGTTCTCCTAAGTAAAGCAAGTGTCCAGTGTGCTCAGTATTAATCTGAAACTAGTAAATGAACAATCACATGTTCACATGAGGGTAAAACATTTAAATTCACGAAGGTGAGAGGAGGGAGTGTAGTAAGTGCTCGCCTATTGGGTACAACATAGGGGTATATGGCACACTAGCTGGGTGAAGGGCTCAGCTGAACCTGGACATTACCCAACAAATGCAAATGATGCAACCTAATCGGGTGTACCCTTATATTAATCTGAAATAAATAAATAAATACATAAGAAAATTATTCTAACCATGTTTCAGATAAAGAAACTGAGATCCAGTGATTTCTGAGTACAATGCACAAGGGAAATGTATTCAGAGGATAATTTATTTAATCCCCATACAATTATTATATGGTAAACTACTATGCAAACTCTTATTTGTTGGTTACATATAAAAAATAGGGGAGAATTTCAGTTTTATGATTTACAATTTATTTAAGGTATCTGAATAACTTAAAAATCATCCTCTTCTAGCTGCTTTATTTACTTCACAATGAATCATAAAAGTTTAATGGGTCAAAGAACATTTTAGCTCTAATCATTAAAGAATTGCTTTAATTTTGCCTTAAAATCAACCGACATAACTACTCACTGCAGTTTTATGCATTTCTTTATCTTTTATGTCTGCACTTTATAATATATTAATTTGTATGTGAAAAGGTCTGTTTAGGTATAGTCTTACGTTTGAGTAAAAATGTAACCTGAAGCCCACAAAGAAAAATTTTATTTCATCACTTCATCCAAGTTCTTCATAAAAATACTGGTGACTCTTTTGACTAGATGACTATACCAAATCAACCATGAATGGAAAGAAGTGAATGACTATTAGTGAATCTCAAATTAAATTTTTTAATGAATACAAGTTAATTTCCCTATGTAAATTAATTTACAGTGTTCTTTTAGTTAAGGCAGCTTGAAAATGATCTCAAATTCTTTCCAAAAAGCAATTATGTGCTCCTCAACTTTTAATGAAGGTTTTGTCCTGATAAACCTATCTTATGTCAAAAATGCATGTCAAAAATTTTGGAAGTCAAGATATATTTAATACATTGGTCAAGCCACCAGAATGTTCCATAATTTATGATGAGGTTATATTTTAATAAACCAATTGTGAAGTCAAAAATTTGCAAGTCAGATACCATTGGTATAATGCTGTGAAAAAATAGTAGGAAACGGCATTCAAAGCACTGTATACCAATTAAAGCAGAAAACAAGTCAATAAAAATATACTTTTAAAATAAATGTAAGAGCTAGGGGTTAGAAAAGTATGTGTGGCCTTTTTGACAGAATGGCTCTCATCTTCATACCCAGAGAGCAGGCAGGGTGGACAAGAACAATAGGCCCTTCTGGCTTCTGGGCCTGTGATGGGAGGGGAAAACTGTATGATGTCTCAAAGGGCAGAGGAGTCTTTCTCACAGTGTTTTTATGAATAGCATCTGGCTTTGTTCTCTACACATTCAAGCTCTTTAGCAAAATATTGTTAGGCCACATCCTTAGTATTCTCTCCTGAAGATGCTCTTTCATTCTTCAACACATGGCCAGACTATGAATTTTCTAAGTCTTTCCTCTCTGTTTTCCTTTTCTTTAGCAGTTTACCTTAAGCAATTAGCAATAAATATGCAGCAGCCTGAGCACTTTGCTACTCAGAAATTTCCACGAAGCCCTAGGGTATGAACACAGTGCTGCCAAGTTCTTTGCTACTATATAATAAGGATGACCTTCACTCTAGTTCAGTAAGGTACTTCTCATTTCTTCCTGAGATCTCATCAGGGTGGCCTTTATTGTCTATGTTTCTTTCAGTATTTAACCAATATCATACAAGATTTAGACTTTCCTTATCTTTTTTTCTTCTGAACTCTCACTAGAATCACTTATAGTGCTCCATTTATAGAAATACAGGCTTTTTCTAGCTCACTTCTCCAAACTCTTCCAGCCACTACCCATTAACCAGTCCCAAAGCTGCATCCACATTTTCAGGCATTTGTATAGCAACAACTCCAATTGTCAACTACCAATTTTCTGTCCCAGGTCATTTTGTGCACCATACTTGAGACCAGATAATTTATACAGAAACGGATAAACAAACTTTTAGTTCATTATCCTGGAGGATTGGATGTCCAAGATCAGGCAGCCCATTTGGTGAGGGCCTTGTGTTTTTTCAACTTACGGGAGAAAGTACAGGGTGAGGCAGGTGTATTTAGAAAGACACCCAACATGAGAGGCAACCCCTTTTTATGGTAACTAATCTAGTCCCATTGTTACAGGAATTTCTGCAGTAGGTCCTTCATCTTGGAGACTTGAAAAATGAAGTGGTAAGATAGGATTTATTAGAGAGAAAGGAATACAGAAGGAATAAGTGGTAAGATAGGATTTATTAGAGAGAAAGGAATACAGAAGGAATGAAAGGCATTAGAGCCTCTAGAAGAAAGGGGAGACCCAAGTGGGAAGTTTCCCATGTGAGTCTTTTGTCTGGGCTATGTTATATGTTCTGTGAATAGGGAGCTTGAGAATTACGTTTGGCCAAGACTTGGCAGACTTCAACATTGAAGGGAATGAATGAGTCTGTTTCCTTAGGCCTGGAAAACAGGGCCAGTTGTCTAGCCCTGAATGGGAGAACACTGTATCACCAGGAAAGTGAGACCTCACTCACTCACTCCTGAGAGGCATTAATTCCAGCATTATTCACAAAATCCAAGATATAGAACCAACCTAAGTGTTTATCAACAGATGGACGGATAAAGAAAATGCAGTACATGTACACAATGAAATATTAGCTGTGTTTAAAGTGGGGAGGGAGAATCCTATAATTTGAGCACCATACATGAATGTAGAGAACATTTTGCTAAGAAATAAACCAAGCACACAAAGCCAAATATCACATCATTTCCCTTATTTGAGGAATCTAATAATCAAAGTTGAACTCAAAGAAGTAGAGAGTAGAAGGATAGTTACCAGAAACGTGGGGGAGATGTGAGGAGTTTTTGGTCAAATGATACAATGTTTCTGATAGACAGAAGTAGTTTTTGGGATCTATTGCACAGCAGGGTGGCTATATTAAAAAAATAATGTATTATAGATTTCAAAATTATATGAAAGTAAATTTCAAATAACTCAACACAAAAATATAGGTAAGGGCATATTAATTAGCTTGATTTAAAAGAAACATCTCTAACTTTCTGCTGTCTATAAGAGATGAGACTTACTTTACATTGAAAGAGAAAAGCTTTACTAAATGTAGAACACAAATGTTTCCACATAATAAACGAGAAAATCCCATGAAGTTTATGTCAGATGGATGAAAACATTTCAGATTGTGTATGAAGCCCACACACTGTACTCCATGATTGCACTAATGTACACAGCTATGATTTAATAAAAAATAAAGATTAAAAAAAAAAGACAAAAGCTTTAAATAAGTGGATTTAAAAATCTGTACCTTGTAATCAGTGACCATAAGGGAACTAGAGTGGCTACATGAGAATCAGATAAAGATATATTTTAAAGTAGGGAATATTACTAGTTGTAAAGAATGATCTTTTAATGAAAAGAGAGTTAATATGTAAGAGAAATATAGCAATTATAAATGTACCAATATTTAAAGTATATGAAGCAAAATCTGACAGAATTGAGAAATGAAATGGATATTTCAAAAGTAATTGATATTTTAATACTCCTTTCTTAAAAAATGATAGAACAAGAATATTCTATGCAATAACTGTAGAATGCACATTATTTTTAGGCATACTTAGAACATTTTCAAAAATAGACCATAAGCTAGGCAGTAATACTTAATATACTTGAAATGACTGAGATCATTTGAAATATGTTCTCTGACCCCATTAGAATTCTATTAGGAATCAATATGAATGTGGAAAACAGTAAAGATTTGAAAATGAAATCATTTTCTAAACCCATTGATCAAAGAACAGTTTATGAAAGATATCAGAAAAAAATTGCTATAAATCGAAAATGGAAACACAAAGTGTAATAATTTATGAAAAACAGATAAAAACAATGCCTAGAGAGAAGTATATAGCTTTAAGACTTACATTAATAAGAAAAAAAATTAACATTAAGATTATGAAGGCCAGAGGGGGTGGCTCACACCTGTAATCGTAGCCTTCTGGGAGGCTGAGGAAGGTCGGTCCCTTGAGCTCAGGAGTTGAAGACCAACCTGAGAAGAGCAAGATTTATCTCTACTAAAAATAGAAAAATTAGCTGGGCATTGTGGCAGGTGCCTATAGTCCCAGCTCCTCCAGAGGTTGAGGCAGGAAGATCACTTAAACCCAAGAATTTGAGGTTATTGTGAGCTATGATGAGGCTGCAGCTAAGATGTTACCCAAGGCAACAAAATAAGACTCTGCCTCAAAAAAAAAAAAAAAAAAATTACAAAATTTCACTTCAAAACACTAAGAACACACAAGTCAAAAGTCAAATTCAAAGTAATTAGAAGTAAATAAATAGTAAATACTTGAATAGAAAACATGAAAAAGAAATTAAAAAACAGAAAATAAATGACTAATACTTGTACTTCTTAAAGGTGAAGGAAGAAATAAAAAATAGAACTTTAATTAGGACTAAGAAATAATAGGAGAAGAAACAAATTACAAAATTGGGAATTAAAGAGAGACCTTATCATAGGCACTTTAGGAATTTAAAAAGTACTTTAAGGAAATGTGAACCACTGTATTCTAACAATTGCAAAAACCCAGATGAAATGTATACATTTGTGAAAGATACAAATAATGAAAACTAACTCAAGAAAAAAACAAAAAATCTTAAACAATCTATATCAAAAAGGGGGATTATTAGAAAATGAAAAAAAGTTTAAAATTGACAAGATTTTTGAAGTCCCTTCAGTAAGATGATTTATGAACATCAAATAAGCATTTAAAATATGCTCAACTTCCTTAATTATTAGGGGAAAACAATGTTTCTGTCCACATTAGCTCCTACTAACCATATTTTGGAATTCTTGTGAACAACTAAATGGACAGTAGAAAGATTTGGTGATGGCCTGGAGAGACTGGAACCCTCAAATAGTATTGCTGGAATGTAAAAATAGCCACTTAAGAAATAGCATAACAGTTTCTTATGTTATGCTATTTCTTAAGTGGCTATTTTTACATCCCAGTCTCTAAGCTGCAATTGGGAAGACTTGCTGTTCTCTCATGCCTCCCTAATCATCCCTGAAAGTCCTGCTCCCCGTTTCGGGAGGGACATACAAACTAAAACAGGAACTTTTCACTCCTGGAGATCTAGTCATGATCAAAGCTCCTCCCTCTAATTCACCCTCCCTGACCCCAACTTGGGAAGACCCCTTTCCTGTTATCTTGTCTTCTTCTACTGTTAAAGTTATAGGAGTCGATTCCTGCATATATCATTCACGAGTAAAGTCCTGGAACCCTCCATCTTCTACGGAGGCAGACAATGAAGACAGCCAACCACAGACCACCTACAGTTGTGAGCCAAAAGAAAGTTTGAAGTTATTATTTAGGAAACAGCAAGAAAATTCCAAATATGGTTTTCTTTTAGCATCACTGAATAAGTTCTTCTGACCTGATGCTGTTCTACCTTTGCCTATTACTGATTACACTAATCAGATTTATGTTTTCCAGAAAGGTCATCAAGCCACACGCAATAAAG